>PVJC01000834.1:0-108511 GCA_004026665.1 Murina feae | reverse complement strand
CAGTCTCCTCTGTGTGAAATGCCCCCCCGTCAGAGTCCGGGCCCACCCTTCTGGGTACAGCTTTCTTAGAAGGCCACCCCTGGCCAGCTCCCCTCCCCCATCCTGTGGCAATCAGGGCCCGGACCATTAACTGCCCCCTGGGGTGAACTCCCTCCCCAGTGTGTGGCACACACCCGCCAGCAGGGGCCTCGGAGACAGGAGGGCGTGCACCCTGTCTGCAGGTACTGTACCCGCCACGCCCATGGCAGCGGCGGATGAACTGATTGATCCCAAGCAGCATGACTTGCACTGAAGGAGCAGAGGGAGATAATTTATCCTCATTCTGAACGTCTGGCTTGGCAGAGATGGCAACCGTGTAGCTCCTCCCTGCTCTGTGCATTCGTGAGGACGTGAGTCACCGCCAGGCTTCCTGTGACTCTAGATCTCAGGTGGAACACAGGCAAAGAGGCACGGGGCACCGGGCTCCATATCCTGGCCATCGGGCGGGCGGCAGCCCCTCAAGTGTGGGCCCCAGAACACATACCCCCCTCCTCCGCCTCCCCTCCCCTTCAGCAAAGCTGGGCAATTCAGCTGGGGGAAAAGGTGGGGGTTAGGGGTGGCAAAGGAGCAGAGCCTGCCCTGAAACCCTCTGAGTCTGCTTTGTGTGCACACCACCTAGTGTTTAAACGGAGAGGAGGTCAAGCTGGCGGTGTCTGGCTCTGTGATTAATTGGGGGCCACAGCATCTTTAAGGAGTGGATCTGGGTCCACTTATCTGGGTCGCATCCACCCGGGCAAATGGCCATGATTATGGCTTTTAAATGACTTAGTAGAGATAATGGGTCACAGAAAATAGAGTGGGACTAAAAGTAAATATAAAATGAGGGAGTCTGCTGGCTGAAAGTGGGGCTGCTGCAATAATTATGTTTAAATGGCACTCATGTCCTGGGAGATTCTTCTCCCGGCGCCCGTGTCCACATTCCTCACTGATGCGGGAGGGAACCTTGCTCAGTGCGTGAAAATATGGGGCCTGGAATCAGTTCTCTTTTTACTTTTTTAAAAAAAGGTAGTGTTTTTACAAAATTGATTTTAAAAGAGGAAGAGAGAGAGAGAGAGAGAGAGAGAGAGAGAGAGAGAGAGAGAGGAATATCAGTGCCAGAAATAGCCATCAGGAACACTGATGGACTGCTTCCTGCACGCCCCCGTCAGGAATGGAGCCTGCAACCTGGGCATGTGCCCTGATCAGGAATCAAACCAGCGACGTTTTGGTGCACAGGATGATGCCCAACCAACAGAGCCACACCAGCTAAAGCTCTTTTTAGTTTCTAAAACTAATTTTTAATTGAATTTGTTGGGGTGACATTGGTTAATAAAATTATATAGGTGTGAAGGGTACAATTCTATAATACACCATCTGTATACTGTATTGTGTCTTTCTCCCCCTTTACCCTTTTCTACCTGCCTCCACCTCCTTTCCCTCTGATAATCATCATACTGTCATCTGTGTCTGTCTATGAGTTTTTCTTCTTGCTTAATCCCTGTTTCACCCAGCCTCCCAAACCACACCCCCTGCCCCTGACAGCTGTCAGTCCGTCCTATGAGTCTGTCTCTATTTTGCTTGGTAGTTCAGTTTGTTCATTAGATTTCACATATGAGTGAGATCATATGATATTTGTCTTTCTCTGACTGACTTATTTCACTTAGCATCATGCTTCCCAGGGCCATCCATGCTGCTGCAAAAGGTAAGATTGCCTTCTTTTATACAGCTGAGTAGTATTCCATTGTGTAACCACTTTTTCACCCACTCATCTACTGATGGGCACTCAGGCTGCTTCCAAGTCTTGGCTAGTGTACAAAATCTCTTTTAATTTTCCCTCATGTGTGCGTCCAGGACGGGCCAGCAACTGTGTGTGTCCGCCTCTCCCACACACTTGTGTTCTGAAAGTATGAGCAGAGCTGTGCCCGAGTGCTAGAAACCCTAGTGTTCTCTCCCTGAGTCTTATTTCCTCATCTGTACATGGGGACCCATAGCCTCTGTCCAGAGGGTTGTCAGAGTCGATGGCCCAGGATGCACCTCACCTGGCACAGAGGAGGAGGAGCACTCTGGATGGCAGGGAGATCCTCTTTGTATTTTCATGTGTCAGATTCCCAAGATCTCTGGGGTGGTGGGTGAGTGTAAGGTCCATGGAAGGTTCTGGGAATTCAATCTTTCCGGGCCTTGATCCCAGGGCCAAGGACACACAACCCACTCCCTGGCAGCACTGGGGTGGGGGGCACCCAGGATTGACTGTAATGGAAATATAAATCGTCCTGCTTCTAAGCAGCAGGTGAGTATTCAGTAATGACCATTATAAATCTACTCTCTGCACCCACAAGTGAACACCTCAGCCCCACACCACATTCCCCAGGCTCTCTAAGACGACAGCAGAAGGCAGGAGAGGCCTGAGAGAAACATAACAATATGGCTGCAGCTGGGCCTGAAACTCATCTCTTTGAAGCTGAATTGATGGGAAAGGCTTCTGGCCCCAGAGAACTTGCAGGCCCATCGTGCGGATATTTGATGAAGCGTCTCTGTACCACCAACCACATTAAACTGGAAATCATGATGTGGTAATTGCAAAAACATTAATAAAATGATGATGTGGGTTTTCTCGTGACATAAAAGGGGAATAAAGTAATTCACTCAGATAACTTAGCAGAAATGTATAGAGGGAAGCAAGCAAGAGTGTCTTGGGTCTCAGTCTTACCAGCCCCTTGAGATGGGGCCCCGGCCTCTATTCTGAAAGCCCTTGGAGGGGTAGCCAGGCTTCAGGACCACGGCTTGGGTCCAGGTATGTGACACTTGAAGGTCTTCTGTAGTTACTGTTCAGGGAGCCACCAGGCCACTAATGCTCCTGTCGCATAGCCAGGGAGAGAGATCCAGGGCTCTGATGACAGCTCCCTGGACAACTTCCTCAGCCATGCTCTCTCCTCAACTACTAGAGAAGACAGGAAGAATGTGTGCAGAGTTCAATGACGTTTGCTTCAACTGCTGCAGGCCTAAGACAAGGCCAAGGTGACTACCCTCAACCACGGGCAGGCTCCCTACTGATGTCAGCCAGCTTAGCTCCTGGTCTCACACCCTAGCGCACACAGAATGCTCACCTCCTCTTCCAGCATTTCACTTGCATGTGGCCACAGGACTCTCTGCCAAGCTGATGTGTAGATGTGTGTGTGTGTGTGTGTGTGTGTGTGAGAGAGAGAGGGAGAGAGAGTGTGTATGTGTGTGAGAGAGTATGTGTGTGTGAGTGCATGTGAGTGTAGAAGTGTGTGAGTATGTAAGAGCATGAGTGTGTGAGAGCATTGTGTGTGACTATGTGTGTGTGTGAGTGTATGTGTGTGTAGAAGTGTGTATGTAAGAGAGCATGAGTGTGAGTGTGTGTATGAGAATATTGTGTGTGTAAGTATATGTGTGTGAGTGTATGTGTGTGTGAGAGTATGTGTGTATGTGAGAGTGTGTGTGAGTGCATGTGAGTGTAGAAGTGTGTGTATGTAAGAGAACGTGTGTGTGTGAGAGAGAGAGAGTGTGTGTGAGAGTGAGTGTGTGTGTGTGAGGTGTATGTGTGTATGTGAGAGTGTGTGTGAGTGCATGTGAGTGTAGAAGTGTGTGTATGTAAGAGAACGTGTGTGTGTGAGTGTGTGTGTGAGAGTGAGTGTGTGTGTGTGAGGTGTATGTGTGTATGTGAGAGTGTGTGTGAGTGCATGTGAGTGTAGACGTGTGTAAATGTAAGAGAATGTGAATGTGTATGTGTGTGTGAGAGAGTGTATGTGTGTGTATGTGAGTGTAGAAGTGTCTGAGTATATAAGAGAGTGTGAGTGTGTGAGAATGTGTGTGTGAGAGAGTATTGTGTGTGTGTGTGTGTGTGAGCGTGTGTGGAGGAGCAGAGGCTGAGACAGGCAGCATGCAGACCTTTCAGGGAGGAAACCTCCTGCCTGTCTCCCGTGCTTACCTGCCAGTGGAGCACCCCTACTTCCAATACACACACTCCTGTCACCTCTGTGCACCACCACCCGTGCCCTGCTCTCTGTGTGTCCACATCCCCTCTGTCCTTCCAGGCCCACCATGAAGCATTCTTCCTCTAGGAAACCCTAAGCAGGAACCCTGGATATAGCATTTTCAAGCTGTGCAGCCTCTGGTAAGCCACTTCACCTCTCTGAACCCCATCCACGGAGCAAGAACAATACGAATACCTACTTATCTTACTGACCTATCAGCGGTCCCCAGTGCATTGCAATCTACCCATTGCACCAGGTCTGTGAGAATGCCTAGCACCTACTCCAGCACTGTCCCTCAGTACCCACGGCTTCCTGTGTGGCTTCTCAGGCCTCAGCCACCGCATTGCTGGCTTGGGCAGTTTGCATAGCATTCTGACAGAGGGTGACCTCAAGAGCCCTAGGAGTTGGCAGGGAGATGGGCAGGAAGTGGGCAGGAAGGTGACAAGTGGGCAGGATGGAGGACGGCAGGGACTGCCCACAGGGGAAGGCGGGTCTGAAGCTCTCCGGCAGCACCGCTAGAAGCTCAGGGAACGGCAGGCTTGGAACCGAAGGAACAAGGTGCTGAACCCTATGTGGCCAGAGGTAGGAGGCGGAATTGGAGGAGGGGCCTGTGAGGGTCAAAGGGTGCAGAGAGAAGCAGAGGCAGAAAGAGTTCACAATCGGAGAAAAGGGAAAACGAAAAGGCACCTTTGCTATAAAGCAAAGCACACTGGCACGGAAAGTGTGGGAATCTTAGTGATCCACCCCCGAATGAACAGCATGGTGCGTCTTCCACTTACAATAGCTCGGTAAGGAGGCAAGCTGTCGACTTGCTACATTTTTACTCTAAGCACCCAAGAAAGAAAAAACATTTGGAGTCCGCTTCTCTCTGTTGGCTCTGGCAGCAGCTGTGTGTTTCTGGGTTCAGGCGCAGGAACACCCCAACCAAGAGCTGCGCACGAATCTCTATTCTGCTGAGGATGCCCGGCCCCACCACCACCGGGCCTCTATGCTGACGCAGCTTGCGCTCACAGGATGCCCAGACAGTGGTACAGGGGTAACCGTGCCCCCGGGGCAGGTGGGGAGGGGGTGGGCTGTTCTCCTGCAGCCCTGACCCAAGAGCAGGTAGAGCGATGAGAAAGGTAGGGTTGCTCAGGGGCTGGGCTGCCAGCTGATGGGGCCCTGGGCTCCCAGACCCGTTACCCGATGGATGTCAGCCTGGTCAAGTTGGGAGACCTGCGTGCATCTGACTGAAGCCCCTACGGTGCCTGCAGACTCATTCTCTTGGACAAAGGCGGGAAAGTGGTCTCTCTGCGGAGCTGGATTTGTTGGTAGTTGGGTGTTCTCCCCTCACCCACTCAAGAGAGAAGGGTCCAAACCCAGGTTGTGTGGCTGGGTCCACCCTGGGCAGTCCTGTGGCTCATTTAGTTATCCTATACAATAAAAGGGTAATATGCAAATTGACCCTAACAGCAGAACAACTGGGAATGACTGATCACTATGACACACACTGACCACCAGGGGGCAGATGCTCAATGCAGGAGGTGCCTCCTGGTGGTCAGTGCACTTCCACAGGGGAGCTCTGCTCAGCCACAAGCCAATGGTGGGGTGGGAGCCTCTCCCACCTCCTCAGCAGCGTTAAGGATATCTGACTATAGCTTAGGCCTGCTCCCTGCTGGCAAGTGGACATCCCCCAAGGGCTCCTGGGCTGCCAGAGGGATATCTGACTGCCAGCTTAGGTCCGAACCCACGAGGGAGCAGGCCTAAGCCAGCAGGTGGATATCCCCTGAAGGGTCCCAGACTACGAGAGGGCGCAGGCCAGGCTGAAGGACCCCCCTCACCCCTGACCAAGTGCATAAATCTTTGTGCACCGGGCCTCTAGTAAAATGATAAAGAGCATAAGACACTGGGAAAACTGTCCTCCCCTTATCCATGGGGGATACATTCCAAGACCCCTCAGTGGGTACCTGAGACCAAAGATGGTACCAAACCCTGTATATACTATTTTTTTTCCTATACATACATACATACATACCTGTGACGGAGTTTACTTTATACATTAGGCAGGGTAAGAGATTAAGAACAACAATAATAAAATAGAATAATTATAATATACTCTAATAAATGTTATGTGAATATGGAATTACTAAGTCCAGTAAGGGCGTCTTGGACATAGGCATTGTGACATCACAGCAGCAGACGGCAACTCAGTGACTAACAGGTGGGGAGCACCTATGAGTGAATCAGCTGGACACAGGGATGATGTGCACTGGGTGGGACAGAGCAGGATGGCGTGAGACTTCCTCATGCTACTCAGAGAGGCGCACAGTTTAAAACTTCAGACATTTTTAATTGCTGGAATTTTCCATTTAATATTTTCAGACTGTCGTTGAAATCAGGTAACCGAAACAGGAGAAAGTCAAACCGCTGACGAAAGGGTTCTACGGTAACGAAACTGTAGCCCTCAGAATCTCTCTTTCAGGAAGATTATGAGAAAGCTCGGCAAAAGAAAAAATAATCACCAGTAATTTTTGAACCTCTAGCAACCAGGCCGCCTGTATGACTGTGTATCCCCTTTTGTCGCTTCCCTTCGTGCTGGGTGGTTTTGCATATGGCAATCACAGCACGCGTGGCACCCGGAGTTTGGCTTTGTAACAGTCTCCCAGAAGATGCTGCTTCCAATTGCTCATGGTCCTCACGGTGCAAGGTGAGCTGCTTCCCACCAGCCCTGGAGAACCCCGTGCCTGTCATTATCCTACTGACTGGGGGTTGGGGGTAGTTAGGGCCTTTCCTTTCTTCTGAGGAGGAACAGGTCAGGGAGCACCCCTGACAGCCATCAAGATGAAAGCTACTTGTGTCACATGGGTCATTATTATGCATTATAATGAGGGCTCAGGCCACCCGTCCTAGAAAAATCCATTTTATTTCAATCAGCAAGGAGTAAAGCAGGGCACCGATTTCCTTAGCAACTCTGGAAAGAAAGAAAGCATTTGGACTTATCCTCTGAATCTTCTGTGAGGAGGACAGAGGGGCTGAGGCTGGCTCTGATGTGGACTGTCTCCTCCAGGCTACGAGCTGGGCCAACAGAGGGCTGGACGCTCAGCACGGATGGGGAGACCATCCAAGGTGGGCCAGCACCTGGGCTCCCTGGGAGGCCGGCCCAGAGCTACCTCTCGGTCCCAGGAACACACGAGCAGGCCTGGAGCTTCACAGAATGTGGAATACAGGGGACTTTTCAAAACACTGTGCCATTCTTCTCAACACTGGGTTTTGACAATCTCACATCTCCTAATACCCTATGTGTCAAAAACACACTTTTTGGTCAAACTGCTTATACATTTGATTGAAGGATGACTCTGACCCTATAGTTGAAACGTGAAGTGTTTGTTACTGGAGGCTGCAGTATAGTGATGTTTGTTTTGTTGTGTTCAAGGCAGTAAAAGACATTTTTATTAAGGGCACATTTCCCATTTACTGGTTTTCTATTTACTCTGCAAGACCTAATTCTATATTGTCATTCTGGAAGCAATGCCACTTGAATTCAATCGCTAGATTGTGAATTTCCTCCAGCAACTTCTATTTAGGGAAGGCCAGAATCTCAGTGGGTGGTAATACATATCAAAGTACAAGATGGTTGAGCGCAGCTGAGTAAAAAGCCCACATCAAATACGATTATTGATCAACACTGAACTGCCTTCATCATCTCTATGCTAATCCCAGATATGTACATACATATTGGCACTTTCATTACATAAATACATTGACATCTGTAGCTGAGAAAATGTATTGAGCAATTCAAAATGGCAATCTTTAGAGAACAGTAAATAAATAAAAATACAGCAAAAGGCACCAGACAGAAAAGGCTGTGAGTTCTTATAAGCATGATAGCCTGTGAAAAATAGTTGGGTAGCAATTCTTCAGATGTTTGATGTGGCCTAATTTTTTTAAAGTTTTGAAAGTAAAATATGCATACCAGAAAAACAAAAAAGTAAAACTTTTAATAATGCATCAGTTAGACAGGGTTTCCTATCAGATAAAAATCAATCAATAAACATTGACTTCCAAAGTACCCCCGAGGAGCAAGGAATCCCAGCCACAAACTAGGCCTCCTAGCCCAGAGTTCCAGAACCAGGAGGAGTAGTCCACATAACTTCTGGCTGTAAAAGACAGGGAGAATTGAGGCTGAGTGAGGCGAAGGGCTGCCAGAGTCCCAGGCATTCCTCTTAAAGGGTCTGTGCAAGGACTTACTTGGATTCACTCCCTCTGAGCTCCAGCATTGGGGCAGCAGCTCAAAAGGAACCAGGGACATATGGAGAGGGACCGAATTATCTGACTTTAGGATGAGAGCTAGGGAACAGCTTCCAGCCTGTGTTCCTTTTCTAAGCCTTCCCCTCACAGAGACAGCATGCAGGCACCATATCTGAGACTCCATCAACCTGGCACACACTGTTACTCTACCCTGGTGACTCCCTGAGACCCACCCCACCCAACTTTTGGACCCACCCAAGCCATTTCCAGTGGCGTTTCCATATACAACTAGCCTCTCTTGCCTCATGCTTCAGACTTTTCTAAAGTCTCTCAAATAAGCAGCATCTGTACCTCTGACTAAGTGGCCACAGGCCTGGAACTAGTGACAGATGGCCTTGGTTCACAGCTTGGCCACTTCTGGGTATTTCCAAGCCCAGCACAAGTAGCAGCCATGTGCAGATGGCTGTGTAGCTCAAGGTGGCTCCAGGCAGAGCACAGGCGGTGGCTGACCTTGCATCTCCTAGGAGACCCCAGAGCCAGGGCACCTGGTGGACAGCTTCAGACCATGCTGGATTATAATCACCTCCATGAATGACACACTGAAGGGTAAGAGCTGGTAAGCACCAAAGCCCCACTGAAGCAAGTCCTGCTCCATAGGGTTGACTCCTGCCTGGCAGTTCCTCCACTGGATTGCAGCCAGTCTTCACAGAAGATCAGCCTGAGGATCAGTTCCTCCCAGAGACATGCCAGCAGCAACCAAGGCTCAGCGACAACAGGTCAATGCACACAGGCCACACAGGAGCGCACCTAGAGTGCTCAGTTCAGGCAGCTGGGCCTTACATATACCTACTGCAGAAGGCCACTCTACAAAGTCTGGGAAATGCAGCAGCACTACCTAATACATAGAAACAAACACAGGGAAGCAGCCAGAATGTGGAAACAAAGAAAGCGGTCCAAAATGAAAGAACAGGAGAAATCATCAGAAAAAGAACAAAATGAAATAGAGGCAAGAAATTGCGAGATGCAGAGTTCAAAACAATGGTTATAAGGATGCTCAAGGAACTTAGTGAGAACTTCAACAGCATGAAAAAGGACATAGAAACCATAGAAAGGAACCAGAAATTAAGAATATACTAAGTAAAATGTATAATTTACAGGGAATCAACAGTAAAGTAGACGAAGCCAAGAATCAAATTAGCAATTTGGAATATAAGAAAGCAAAACAAAAACAAAAACAACCACTCAGAACAGGAAAAAAAAATACTTGAAAAAAAGTGAAGATAGTGTAAGAAGCCTCTGGGAAAACTTCAGACATGTCAACATATGCATCATGGGTTGTCATATGAAGAAGAAAGAGAGCAAGAAACCAAAAACCTAGTTAAAAAATAGTGACTGAAAATTTCCCTAACACAGTTAAGGAAATAGACATACAAGTCCAGGAAGCAGAGAGTCCCAAACAAGATCAACCTAAAGAGGCCCAGACCAAGACACACAGTAATTAAAATGCAAAAGGTTAAAGACAAAGAGAGAATCTTAAAATCAGCAAGAGAAAAACAGTTTATCTATAAGGGAGCTCCCAGAAGAGTATCAAATGATTTCTCAACAGAAACTTTGTAGACCAGAAGGGAGTGGTAAGAAATATTCAAAGTGATGAAAAACAAGGACCTACAACCAAGAATACTCTTCCGAGCAAAGCTATCATGTAGAAACTGAGGACAAATAATGAGCTTCTCAGACAAAGAAAAGCTAAAGAAGTTCACCTCCATAAAACTAGTCTATACTAATAAAAGAGAAACATGCAAATTGGTGTCACTCCGCTACACCCCAACCCATGCCCACCAGCCAATCAGAGTGGCTGTATGCAAATTAACACAACCAAGATGGCGGCTGGCAGCCACAGAGCTGGAGCAAGCAGGAGGCTTGGTTGCCCCAGCAATGGAGAAAGCCAAGCTTCCCACCTGCCCTGGCCGGCTGTGGCCTCTGCTCATGGCAAACAAGTTTCAATTATAGAAGTTAAATAAATCCCAGATACCTATTTCCAGCCAGCCTAGCTGGGAGTTTGGGTTGCTAGGGGCCATGGCCAGCCTGCAAACAGCCATCAGCCCCTCACCCAGACTGGGCTCACCCTCCTGGGGTGAGGGTCCCTGCTGGGGGGCTTGGCCAGCCATGCCAGCAGCCATCAGCCTCTCACCCAGGCTGGCCAGAGACCCCAGTGGGGACCCCTACACTGAGGGGCTGTGGCCAGCCTGCAAACAGCCATCAGTCCCTCACAAGGCTGGCCACACCATCATGGGGTGAAGGTCTCTGCTGGGGGGCTTGGCCAGCCTGCAAACAGCCATTAGCCACTCAGCCAGACTGGCCAGGCACCCCAGGAGGATTTAAAATGATCCTCAGGCCCTAACCCTGGCTAGTCTGGGGACCCCCAGTGGGCACCCCCACATTGAAGGGGCTATGGCAAGCCTGCAAACAGCCCTCAGCCCCTCACACAGGCTGGCCACACCCTCATGGGGTGAGAGTCCCTGCTGGGGGGCTTGGCCAGCCTGCAAACAGCCCTCAGTCCCTCATCCAGGCTGGCCAGACACCCCAGTGGAAACCCCCTTGATCTGGGACGCCCTTCAGGGCAAACCAGCCAGCTCCCATCCATGCACCAGGTCTATATCCTATATAATAAAAGGATAATATGCAAATTGACCCTAACAGCAGAATGACTGGGAATGACTGGTCACTATGACACACACTGACCATCAGGCGGCAGATGCTCAATGCAGGAGCTGCCCCTTGGTGGTCAGTGTGCTCCCACAGGGAGAACTCTGCTCAGCCACAAGCCAGTCTGACAGCTGCCAGTATAGCGGTGGTGGTGGTGGGAGCCTAAGGATGTCTGACTGCCAGCTTAGGCCTGATCCTCCGGGATGTGGGCCTAAGCCAGTAGATGGACATCCCTCGAGGGTTCCCAGACTACGAAGGGGCACAGGCCGGGCTGAGGGATCCCCCTGAGTGCACAAATTTTTGTACACCAGGCCTCTAGTATTATATAAAATGTTAAGGTTCTTCTTTAAGAAAAAGGAAAAAAAGATTAAAAATAAAATGGCAATAATTATATATCTATAACAATTGAACCTAAAAAACAAAATAAATGAAAAAGCAGTACAGAAGTGACTCATGGATACAGAGAACCATTTTGATGGTTGCTGGATGGGAGGGGGTTTGGGGATATGAGTGAAAAAGGTGAAGAGATTAAGTACAAATTGGCTGTTACAGAAAAGTCATGGGGAAGTAAAATATAGCATAGCAAATATAGCAAATTATTCTAATAACTATGTCTGGTGTCAGATGGGTATGAGATTTACCAGGATTGTCACTCAGTAAGTTACATAATGTCTAATCATGAGATGTACATCAGAAAATAATATAATATTGGATGTTAACTGTAATTGTAACGTAATAAATGATTAAAAAATTAATACAATTAAAAAAAGGAAAGAAAGATCAATGAGGCAGTCTTTCTTGCCCTTTGAGGTAGAAGAAATCCAATCCCTGATCTTTCCCTGTTACTTCGGACTTAAATGATCTATAATGTTAATTTTACCTTGCTACATTCTGTTACTATGGGTAATAGGTGTACGTTTCTATTCATTGGCTCTCAAAGTGAAAAGGAATGAAAAGCATTCCCAACATTCTGATGACAATACCCATAGCATTCAAAGAAAGCAATGTGGAACCTCACCTCAGGGACTCCCCTATGCTGTCTGAGGGGATTGCTTCAGGTCTCACAAATAGTTCTCTCTCTTCCCCTTCCTTCCATTTCTCAACATCATGACATATTTTAGTTTGCTCAATATTTTACCATGTCTTTCTTATTTAGCATTTGTTTTTTTCCATAATTTTTAACTGACATTTGAAAATGTATTCAAATATTTCTTCCTTCCTTGAGCATATTGTCAATGTTTTAGAACTTCTTAATTCGATTAAAAAACATTTTATTTATAATATATTTTTATTGATTTCAGAGAGGAAGGGAGAGGGAGGAAGAGAGAGATAGAAACATCAACAATGAGAGAGAATCATTGATTGTCTGCCTCCTGCACGTCTCACACTGGGAACCAAGCCTCTGACTGGGAATCAAACCGTGACCTCCTGGTTCATAGGTCGACACTCAACCACTGAGCTACGCCGGCTGGGCTTAATTTGAGAAATCCTCCACTTTCTCCTCCGACTTCCTTTTCTAACTTGAATGTATTACTTCCCACTTTTTTTACACAGCTCTTCCTTTTAGATTCCTTTTCTGTTTAATCGGGTTATACAAGCTCCCCTCCTGCCCGCCCCCCTCATTTTTTCTTTGGCCAGAAAGAAGGTAATTTTCTGTGCCCTTGCAAGTCTGAAAATGCCTTTATTTGGAATGTAAAATAGTTTTCTTTCAGAAATTTGAAGGCAATTACTTCACTGCCTGCCAGTGTTGATACCACCTATCTGATAAAAATGATTCCTGATTCTCTGTTGACAGCCGCCTTTTCTCTCTAGAAGCTTCCACAATCTTCTCCTTACCTTTAATGTTCTGAAATTTCAAGAGGACCCAGAGCCGTAGACCTTCCTTCATCCCCCTGCAGAGTTCTCAGTCGGTCTCTCCATCTGAGCACCTATAACTCGTGTCAGCTCTGGTCAGTTTTCTTCTGTCATTCCTTAATAATTTCCTCTTCCCAAATGTCTTTGTTCCCTTTTTCTGAGTGGACGAGTCTGAGTAGATAGATGTACACTGGCATCTTGAGATTGATTATCTACGCCTGCCACCTTCTCCATCTCTTTTTAAATCTATGTTATGAGACACTGCGACGTTTTCTTTGACTCATATTGAATTTTAAATTTTAGCCATTATAGTTTTAATTTCCAAGGAATATTCCTTGCTTGGTTCTTTTTTTCATAGCAGCCCTTTCTTACATTATGGAAATGTTATCTTCTCAACTCTTCCTAAGGGTTTTTATTAGAATTAATTTTTTTCTTTTGTTCCATATCCTCCAGAGTTATTCTTTTTGTTCTTCTTGGTTCTTCTCTTTTATGCTCTTGGTTTTCTCAAATGTCTCATGATCCCTGTGTCCAGTCCACCCGACTATGATGAGGTTCATTAGCACAGTTAGCCACCACCAGGGTCCTCTGTGGTTGTGTAGGGCTCTTTCCCTGGAGGAGCTGTCCTGCAGGTGGGCAGATGTGGCGCCCAGCAGCGCACCTGAGGGTACAGAGGTAGAGGGGCGGGGGGCAGGCAGACAGGCTCTCCCGTCCAATCCTCCTGGACTTTCAATTCGTTGAGTTCAGATCAGCACCATGTAGTTCCCTCAGCTTAGTTCTTAAGAGGACCCTGAACAAGACCACTATTAACTAGTAAAAACAAAAACTAAGAGGTCCTTTCAACGAGAGCTTATGGAGAGCTTCACGCAGTGACCTAGGATTGAAGTTCTCCATAGGACCTAATAGGCACTCATAGTGCTGTGCCTTCCTGAGGAGATATCAGATATAAAACGTAGAAAAATAGGGAAAAAAAAGCACATAAGCAATCAACCATTACTGTCCTTTAAGGGCCTACTCTGAGCCCGGTATTTGATAGCTGATTCATTTCTATTTGTCTTACGTAATTCCCCAAACAGCCCCACTTCATATTCTAGAGACCAGGAAACAGATTCAAAGAAACACCTGCTCAAGTTCACGTGTGGGAAGTGGCAGAGCCGAAAGAATCCTGTTCTTGGAGCCCACAAAGACCAACCATTGTAACTTGCAGGAATCCATAGTCACTATAACCCCCGCCTCACAGTCACACCTCCGTGCCCTGCGCTTCACACATTCACAGCGCAGAGAAGGATGTGCTGTATGATCTCAGTCTGATGAGCAGAAACAGCCTCCTCTTTGGACGTGCAGCCCTGTGGCAAAGCCTGCACTGGAACACCGCAGGGAGGCAGGTGTCCTGGGTGACCCGGCATTCTGGTTCGGCAAGAGCTCCCAAGGAACACCTGACTAGAAGGAACCGAGTCCCTCCCATGAGCCTCACAAACTGCACTCTGGGCTCCAGAGCCAGGCCTATCGACCCCCATGGACTTGTGAGTTTCCCAACACCAGAGGGCAAAAATACCCACTGCGTGGCGCACACAGCTGGTCTTGCCCAGTGACCCAGGTCAGAGCCTTCATGAGCAACATCGGCAGCGGCAATGCCACCTGCAGACGTCCTGGCTCAGAGAGGCCTGATTCTGCTCTTTGGTCAAAGGCCCTGTAGCTTCTGGAGAACATGAGCCATTAAGAGGCTGAAACACATCCAGAGCAGTCGGCCCTCACCCCAACCAGGCGCAAACCCTGCAGAGCCCAGCTCTGTCGTGAAACTCGCAGGCTGCAGTCCCAGGGTTTGCTGGTCAGCAGCAAACACAGAACACCTTGTGGACCAAGAAGTCAATGCAGCAAACCAAAAAGTGGGCCTGGTGGGCTTCATACAGACGCAGAACTGCTACAGATACCCCCTGTGGTCAGCAGGGAGCGCCCTTTCTCCCTCTGCAGCTGGGAATACCCTGAAACCAGTTCATGCACTGACTTAGACTCACATCCGCCTTTGGGAGCAAGTAGAGGGTGCAGCGTTATCCCCACCTTACAGATAACCGATCAGGTTCGGGAGAGAGTATATCAGCCAAATGCGTGCAAAGGCATAAAAGAGTAGCTTAGGAAATTAATTTTCTTCACTAATTCAATTTTTAAATTTAAATTACACTTTGATCTAGATAAACCTGCCTTAGGTGCCATCAGAAGTACGGTGGTTATTTGATAGATAAAACCTTGCTCTGGGAAGATCTCAGATGGCTTCGACTCCCTCAGAACGTGCCGGGGGGCCTGCACCGACCTACCCGCTGTTCCAGGCTAGACTCCAGGCTTCTTCCCAGCACTTCCTGCTCACAGGACTCGGATTGCCTGATCAGGCCTAGAGACGGAGCGCATACATTGTGCAAAGGGGGTAGCCCTCTCCCCCAGGGTGTGCAGAAACCCTCTGGGGACCTCCCCAGGAGAAAGCAGGCAAGAGCAGACGGGAAGCTCCCTGTAACCACGTTCCCATCAGTGGGGACGCACCTGTGGCTTTTCTGCCCAGTGGCACTCTCCCCATGCCCACCCTGCCCAGCCTGCCCCACCCTTTCACCCAGCCCTTCTCACCCCCACCCCGCAGTCCACTCTGTTTTATGAATGTGTGAAGCGTGGAATCACTTATTCTTCTTGAGAAGATGGAGTGTGTGAGCTGCAGTCAGCGACAGCAATGAATTTTACAAATAGCTTTCTAGAAGCCCTCATTCAAGTTCACAAATCAGGCCCATAACAACCCCGATTCTCCATCCCCGCAGGTGGAGATGGCTGGCGTCAGGCAGGACCATTTGTCTTGGGCTAATGTTGTGCACGCAGCGTGGAAGGCTCAGGCGGAGCCTGGGTTTCCCAAATTGCCTCAAATTGCAGGGGAGAGGGACCCTTCCTCACACACGCCCATTCTGAAAGGGCCCCAGCACTCCTGCCGGAATGTCAGAGGCATGGGTCGTCACAGCCCATGAGGTCTGAGGAACCAGGAAGTTCAACGCTTCAGGTAAACGACAAAGAAACCCAGGCCCAGTCTTATCTAAGCCATAGCCCAGTGAGCAGGACAGTACAGACAGCCCCTGACTTATGATGGTTGGACTTAAAGTTTGATTGACTCTATGATGGTGCAAAAGCAATATGCATTCAATAGAAATGACTTCAAATTTTGATCTCCTGGGCTAGTGATGTGCGGGACGATGCACTGAGGGTACCTCCCAATTAGCTGTGTGATCACGGAGGTAGACCACCCACACCGGGCAGTGTACGGTGTCGCCGTGTGTTTTGGATATTGTGTTTCACACCTCATCATGTCTACAAAACGCCCGTCTGTGTCTCTTGCTTCTGGTGAGAAGAAGAGGAAAGCAATTACTCTTGAGATCAAACTCAACTGCAGGCTGATGTAGGCGTTCTGAGACCGTGTAAGGAAGGTGAGGCTAAGCTATGGGATTGGTAGGTCAGGTTAAGCATTAAATGCATTTTTGATTTACGATATTTTCAACTTACGACGGGATTATTGGCACGTAACCCCATTGTAAGTTGAGGAGCACCTGTATTTCACAACGATGGCTGGTGGTTTTCATTTTCAGCAAATTATTCTTTCTCCTAAGTTCTTTTGCCACTAAAACCAGACATGAGGCACAGAGCACAAAGGTATCAACTTCTTGGCTCTTGAAACTTATAGCAGAGACAATTTTCTGGAAACTAAGGCTTTCAATTTGTAGGTGACAGGCCTTTAGAAAAATAATTTATTTCTCAAGCTCTATAACTTGACTTTTAATAGCATGAAATAAAGAGATGGAGTCCATAAAGTTCAGAGCATTTGCGGCTAAGCTGGGAAGGATGTATGGGAATTTATAAACTTGTTTTCCCTCCCATAGGGGATTAGGTCATGTGGCTGGGAGAGGTGGGGAGAGGAGTTGGGAGATGAGAACAGCAGAGGCAAGCCCTTGGGGTCCCTTTTCCAGAAGGAGCCTTATGGTCTTTTCCTTGGAGGAGACAATCTAAACCCCATAAAAGTGGGTGTGGGTCTCAGAAGAGAGGAGACTGTGCCCCGGGAGAAGGGCCGTAAGCCTTCTAGATGAGAGAGGCCCTGAGTCTAGCCAGGTGTGGGAGCTGGAGGGCGGAAAGAGCCGCGGGACTAACTGATGGTAAATCTGTGCACAGGAGTGGGACCTCAGCTGTGTGTCCTCCCCCTTGCTTCCAATGAGTGAGTTCAACAGATCACTTCCTTGTGCAGGGACTGTGGGCTAGTTACTTAGCTGTGCTTCAGTGTCTCCATCTGGAAAATGGGGATAATAGAATTTGCCTCCCTGGGTAGTTACGAGGATTAAGTGGAAGATGTATGGAAAGTAATTAGCACGGAGCCTGCCACAGAGAAACTGTCTGAACAATGTGGCTCTTATTACCATTGCTAACAACGACACACTGGCTTTGAAATCAACTCAACTAAGCAGGACCAGGGTACTCCTGCATGCAGGCTAATTAAAACATCTAAGTCACTTTTCAATAGCTGCTGGTTCGAGCAGGATGCAAGGGCTTGTGGGGTTTGTTATCACATTGAGTGAGATATCAGAATAGTTTTCTCAAGTTCACAGGCTAAAAAAGGAAACACATCTTGTGACAGCGGAGGGAGGGCTGGGTGTGACCCCTGCCTCCGAGAGAGTCACAGACTCAGAGAGGAGCAGTGGGTGGTCCTGAGGAAAAAGCCACAACACTCTTCTAGTTGCTAGAAAAGTTAGTGCAAGGCTGCCCCCTCTCTGGGAGACTGTGTGCACGTGTGTGTGTGTGTGTGTGTTTCTCTGTGTGCCCTTCTCCTCCTTGCAGCCCCGGCTCTCCCTCCAAGGAGCCTAAAACAGTGCAGAAACCACTGATCTATAGGAAACAACCCCACTGCACAGAGAAGCCAACAGCACAGCCAGCACAACCTAGCACTTTGAAATGGAATGCTGCGACGATGACCCTGAGCTGTCACACCACACAGAACCCAAGGGGTGGACTGATCTTTCCTCTCTCTCAGGGAGAGTGTCAGGTACCTGCTCAGGGCGACAGTTATTAGAGGCATTGAGCCAATGCTGCTTGCTGGAGCTGCAGCCTCCTGGCCTTTGCCTCCTGCCCTAGGACTGGAGGACTCGCAGTTGCAGGAGGGGTCCTGGATCTTTGGTCGCGGGCAGCTCATCTCTCCAGCCCTAGGCTCTGAGGCCCAGCCACTCCTCTTACTCTCTTCTGAAGGTTTCTCCCAAGGTTTGGCTTCCTGTATACATTCCTGCAATCAAAAGCTCTTCAGCATCATTTAAATTTTCAGCGACAGGCACCCCAAAAGGGTAACTTAAACAAGTTTTAAGGTGTTGCTATCTTTTTCATGTGAAAGAATCTGGAAGCAGGAAGTTCAGAGCCGGCCTGAACTGGTGTCTTCACTCATCATAAACCTGGAGTCCTCCCAGTTCACCATTCTGCCATCCCCTGGGTGTGGCCTGTGGTGGCTTCATGGTCAGCCTCCTTCCAGGCAGCAACACGGAGGAAGGGAAGGAGGCGGGCATGCCCCTCTTCTGTAGGGGACTTTCTGGAATTCTCACATACACTTCTGCTTCATCTCGCTGGCCAGACGTAGGGTAAGGCCAACTTAGGAAGGCTGGGGAGGGTAGAATTTTGTCTGAATGGCAAAGTGTTTAGATAACTTAGAGATTTTTGTCATTAAAGAGGGCGGCGGGGAGATGGATATTGGAAGGCAGTAAGCAGTAGCTGCCCACTGTAAACTTTTCATTTTGGTAACACTCCCTCCATCGGGGGCCATCACCATGATTTCATTTGTCCCATCGTCTGTTCTTGTTGTCTTCTGACAGTCTAAGTATTGTCCCTTTGTAGATAATATGCCCCCCTTTTTTTAAGTCTCTGGTAGTTTTTAAACTTTTCTCAGTGCCTTTGATATTTTATAGTTTTACCATTATTTGTCTAATATTGAATCTACTTTTGTCATCTTGCCTGGAACTTATTGTACTTTCTCAATCTGAAAGTACTTCTTCATCCTGGAAAATTCCCAGCCATTGTCTTCAAACTTTGCCTCTCTTTCATTCTTGTTATTTTCACCATCTATGACCCCTATTAGATGTATGTTGGACCTTCTCATTTTTGTCATCGATATTTTAGCTGTTTGTTTCCTATTTTCTTTCTCTTTATTTCTCAATGCTACATTCTGAGTTGCTTCTTTAGCTGTTTTTCAATTCATTAATCTACATTTTGAATTCTTAGTTGCAATGGCAATTACATTTTTTCCTGTAAGTTTCATTTGGCTCTTTTTTAGAGGGTTTAGTTCTTTCAAGATGATTTCTATTCTTTCTTATATCTTTAAATATTTAACATAATTTTAAAAATTGTATTTTAAACAAAGTTACATAAGCCCATAATTTAAAGAATTCAAAGCTCATAATTTAATTTAAAGTCCAATTGGGCCTTTTAGTGAAAAACAGCAAGCTTTTGTCATTCCTCCCAGTTCTCTTCTCTAGCAGCCACCCCTTCCAGCCCTTTCACATGGTTTCATTGGAGTTAACCACAAAATTCTATTTCTTGTTTTTTTTTTTTTAAGTGTTATTTATTAACATCCCAGTAAGAAAGATGAGAATTTTGCTCTTTTTTTGTACAATTCTGCCTCCCCTTCCACACTATACGCAAGCACACGACTGTCTCCCCTCCCACTACCCCTGGTGAAAGGCTATACTGTATTCTGGTGCGCTCAGTGCTCCCTGTTTACGTTCTTAGGCGTTATAACTGCTATTCATAGCCAAACCATGAAGTGTCCCCCTGAATAAACCCTGGTCCGTGGGAGGAGCCATCAGGAACTTTTCTTGTCACCCTGGAGATAACTTTTTGTGACAAATAAACCCTCTGCAGAGGAGGAGGCAGAGGTCTGCAGCTGGGCTGGAGCCAGATTGCCTATCAGGCTGAGGGATGCATGACAGGTCCCTTCTCCACCCAAAGGAGTCAAGGTTCTCCCCCTGCTCCCTGGGGATTGGTGGGAGTGTATGGGGGGTGTTATTTCTCAAATTAAACGACCCTAGAGTGAGAATGAGAGTGTTGCGTAGATATCCTGAGGGACCAATGCTCAATGGGGTGGGGTGGGAGGCAAGGGGAGTCATGAAATGATAGATCAACACTTTATGGAAGTTTTTTTTTTAAAAGCAAAAGTGTAGAAATTTATTATAAGCAGATACAAACTCTGCACATGAGGAGGGGGTCCAGTTTTTTTTTTTTTAAATTGCTACCTGACAGTAGAGACTGTGAAGAGCTGCACACGCGTGCGCACACACACACGTCTCAAATAACAACTGTAGAAGCAGGAGGGAGCATGCTGCCTGCTGGGACTTTGTTCCCCACAGGGCCTCAGGTTTCACATGGTACTCCGTGAAGTTCAGTTCCTTTCAGCAGCAGCGGGAACCAGAAACATGCTAGGTGATGCAGGCAGCACTCTCCTGCTTGCCCCCACACCTGCTGAGGACAGGCCAGAGCTAACGGCCAACCGAACGAAGACCAGGAGTGCACCTGTGAGAACAGGTGGCTCTTCTGCCCATGGGGAGGCTGGGGCTGGCTGGGCTCCGCTCCTGTGTGTGGCCTTAGGCAGGTCACTCCTCCTCTGAGAACTAAGCTTAGTCTGGTCATCTGTAAAATGATCTCTAGAGGCAGGACTATGCTAAGGGTGGAGACATTGATAGGAGGGGGGAGTAAAACATGTGGGAAATTTGTAGGGCTACCCTCTGGGAATGTCTACCTGTTTTCAGAGCAGGATGGGGACTGCTGGGGAGACCTGGGAGTATCCCAGCTCAGCCCTCACGGCTGACTGTGCGCTGACATTTAAGATGGAGAGGAAGTCCTGGAGCCCCTGGGCGGCCGTGGCCCAGGTCTCTGCCTTCTGTCACCCAGTGCTTGCCCCTGCCGACTACCTTGGGGAATGAAATCTTTACCTCCCCGGTGAGACCACATACACTCCTGTGCACAAGACCGGACTCAGGCCTCCTCCTCAAGTGAGAAGGAGCCAGGCCAGTGGGCCAGCAAGGGCTGAGCACTGGGCAGATGGTCAACGAGACCACTCATAGACACTGCTGACTAAGTGGGCGTGGCACTAGCTGATGGCTTTGTGACAACCTTTCCATGCACAGGCTGTGCCCAGTCAGATCTCATGTTCCCTACATCAAACCTGCAGCCCCAGGAGCAATGGTTTTCCACCAAAGGGTGAACAGGCTGATGGCAGCCAAGTGATGGCCGCACTGTGTGTGGCAGTGGGGGTGGGAAATGTCACCGCCACACATGGGCCTCGGGCCTGCTCTGCCTACTGGCTCCTGTCACTTACTCTCTGTCTACTGCTGACAGAGTTGGGAAGCCCCACCTCAGAGCAGTCTCTGGCTGGTGTAGACTTCACTGGTCCCGAGCAGATGTGAGTAGTTTGCATAAGAAAAGAGTGGAAATAACACACAGTCACAGGGGTGGCAGCCGTGGAGACTTGCTACCAGAACACTTGAGGGAGTCTCGGTGGGTGTTCTAGGTGCCTGAGCAGTTCAGTGAGCTGATAGGCCCAGATGCTCACCCGTTTTGAAGAGAGAAAATAAGCAACACTTAGCACAGAACTAAATGAAATATGACGGAATCGTCCTGTGGGTTCAGGAGGCATGCCACGTGCGAGGGGAACCTTAGAATCAGCACTAGTGAAGCAGATTTCTTACAGGCTGCCCAGGGACCAACCGGTCCCAACGGTGCACGGAGGCTGGGGACTGACCCCGTCCTAGGTCCAGGGCCTCAGGGCCATACACACATTTGCCCTCCTCTTCATCCCCAATCATTCACCTACACCGCACGCTCCACGTATAATACGCTCTTAACTTTCCCCCCCAAATATGAAGGAAAACTTAGGGTGATTTCTCCTCTACCAGCACCTAGCTGTTTCCTGACCTTTTAAAACCTGTTTTATGGGAAGCAAGAACCCGTTGTTAATTCAAAGCTGGCTCTGAGCTCTGACCTTAACGCATGGAAATGTGTTTTGGTCCAACGATCCTTTTGTTGAATCTAAATCTGAAAATATTCTCGCTTCCAATCGAAGAGGGAAAAAACATAAATATGACTATTAATGCCTCTTAGAGTTTAATTTCCAGGCAGTAAAACCTTTTTGCAATAAACTGGCTTTCCTTCTTTGTGAACACCCTTTAAATGCGCCAAGTCTGATAGGCTGGAGAAGGGAACCAGGCAAGGCTACAAAACCCCAGGGACAGCCTCTGTCCATGTGGTTACAGCGCGAGGGAAGTAAGAGATGACACATCTGAAAAGTACACTTCTCTTTCCACCATCCAATTCTGCTCGGTAAAAACAAAAGAAGCACAAAGGAGAGATGACGTTTTTCAAATTCCACTTTAATTTCAGGCAGTTAAAAGCTGCAATGCATTTACCCTCAAAAATAATACATAGAGCTCCGGAATAATTGAAAGGAGTTCGTGTCTTCCGAGGTGGCATGCCCCGTTCCCTGTCACATTTCCCAATTACCGCCGTGAGTAATCCTCCCCAACACAGGCAGTTTAATTGCCATCTTACCTCGTGTAGTGTTTTTTTTTTTTTTCCTAAAGCAAAATTTGGGGAATTAAATCTCTGAGAATAAAATTGTTCAATCACAATAACACAATTGTGTATTAAGTTTTCCCTCTCTCCTTGGAGTTTATAAAGCTCAAAATTCTTGCTCCGAGCAAGAAACCAATTTTAGAAATGAGTTAAGTGACTCAGGGTAAAGAAGAACATCAGATTAACTTTTTCTGAGCCCTTGCAACTGAGAATGAGCCTGAAACCTGACTCCTGACCTCTTCTTGCTCTGATAGGTTTTCCAAGGTGGGGTTCACACTCCAGCTGTGCAGCGCTGGCTTCCTTCCAGAGCTTTCTAAAAGCCTGATGAAAGCATTGGTCTACGAAAACCATGCTGGGAATGGGAGCCCCTCACCTCCGACCCTTCACCTGTCACCATGAGTTTGAACAGTTGATTACAATTATCCTGTTTAGTTACTACTCTGACTGATAAGCATCCTCTCTCCTGCCAACTGCTGTCCTGTCCACAACAGCAGGGGGCACCCCCAGGGTCCTTTGCTCCTGCTTGAGCTCACTTCTCTTCCCTCTTTTCCACCTGCTATCTTCAGGCTCCAAGAGACTCATTTCACTGTTCTCTGCCCAAGGACCTACAGAGCACCACACCCATCGACCTGGGCCAAAACGCATCGGTCTCTCTCATGGGGTTTCCTGCTCTTGCTTCTTTCACCACAACAATGTTCCCTGCAACTTTGGGGGTTTTTGGGATATGTACCCAGACAGCCAGGAGGTGATCCATGGGAGCTGTCAAACGCCAAGTTTCTCCCTCTGACACTGGTTCTAACTGTCTCCGAGTGGTTTTTCTGGAAATTACCGGAGCAGTTCCTGTTGTCACTGGGGGTGCGGTATGTGGACCAAGATGGTTGTTGACACTGAATGGGAAGGGATGCCGGACATTCTGCATTGTACATAGTTCTTCACAACAATGAATTGTCAGCGGTCCCCATTTCTTTGAATGTCTCATTGGATAGCCATGTAGGTTGAAAACATCTTTATAACTACTTGAGCCTAGAACCTCACTCTGGTTATACGTACATTCAACATATCTTGTGCATGGTTTTGACATATTGGGGGTTTGGGATGCAATGACTATGGAAACCAAGGGAAGAGTATACACTGTTTTATTCAGAACTTTATCAAAAGCCCTTCCCCATGAGTTCACTGCCAATGGCAATGCATTATTTGTGGTACGCGCTGCCAATCCAGTGCACCTGACACCTGAATCCGTTGCCTTGGTCATGGTTGCTTTCATGTCACCATCTGGCTTCCTCCCGTGAGCTCTGCACGGTCTTGCATGAGCGCCCACATATTGAGATACATACTAGTAGTATTTTACTACAAATTACTTTCCTTGTGCTTCTCATTTATATTTCAATTTAGGGCATCCTGCTTTGACATTACGTTGTAAGTAGATTATATTATCTATCATTTTCACTTTGGGTTTACAACGGGGGTATTACAAGTAATTTGTTACAAAAAATTGGGCCTTGGATGAAAGATTGAGAAGCAGAGCTTGAAGGCTTGGCTGTGGGATGACTTTGTTTGTTCCCTTGAGTATTTGTTAGCTCTCACTCACTTCTGGGTGGGTACACTTTTAAGCTATCTTCTTTTTAAATACTTAGTTGTGAAATTCATTTTGTTTTTTATTTCATTCCTTTCTTCAGTATTTATCTCACGTTTCATGCCTGGACTTAAATTCTAGTCTTCCGATTCCTTTTCTCCTTCTTCTGTAGCTGTCAGCTTTTTAAACCTCTTCTATTTCATTGATTCTCCTCTCTTCTAATTTACTCCCATTTTACTTCCATGTTGGGGTTTTATGGTTGCTCTATCATTCTTCAAGGAAAATTCTCCCCTTTTATTCTTTTCTCCTTCCAAATAAACTGGATGATCTACAGAGCGGGGCAAAACAGGTAGAACAATAACCTCACGGTTCAGCACTGTGGTTGGGGATGCAGTGATGGGTGCTCCCCAGGAGGCAGCCTTCTGTGCAGCGGGGTGTGATATAGGGTGGGGTGTACTGCCCCTGACTCCCAGCTCTAGCTCTCCTTCTCCTTTGGGGGTACAGAAGGCAGTGGGGATCAGCCTTTCTAACCCCTTGCTTTCCCCAGAAACCCTGGAGATTCACAACCCAGATGACATCCCTTCTGCCCCCTCCCCATCACCACATCTTCCCCTGAGCTCGGGCCCCAGGGAAGCTGTCTGTGACCACAGTAGCCAGCAGGCACCTGGTAGCCCTCAATGCCTACGGCCAATGTACCAAAGTCTTTAACTATATTAACTACGTTTCCATTTCACCTTCTTTGCTCTTTCTTTAAAAACAACAGCCGTTAGCATCCATGTAGGAGGCCAAGCAAGGTTGTTTCTGGACCTCCAGCCAGTTTACTGGGCGCCGTAGCCAGGATGACCTTTGGGCTGTGGGCCGAGGGGTCTTTCAGAACTGGGGGAGACCGCAGCCCACAGGAAAGAGCCCCCATCCCTAGCCTGAACCAGCTGCAATTTCACACACCAAGCGCTGCGTAAAACCAGGGCTGCCCGCACCCGCTCCCCTCCCCACCTTTTCCATCAGCGTCCACAGCTTTGTGTTGGCCTTCACCACCGAGACCGCCTCTCACCGAGCTAACGATTGTTTTCTATGGCCAGGTTAATTCATAGACAGTGGTACAGAAGGCATTAAATGAACACTTGCCACTTTGCAATAATTCACCAGCCTCCCTGCTGACTCCAGGCCAACCTCCGGGCCTTAAATGTGCTGTTAGGAACTGATCTTTAAATCACCCCTTCCGACTGAACTGCTTGGCTAAGGCACACACGCACACACCACCTTCCAGCCTCAGCAGACAGACTGACAGCTCAGAAATAAGGAAGCAAGTGTGCATCTGGCGCTAGGCTCTGTCTCAGAGTAACAGTCCTGGCTGCTCTTAACCTGTAAAGCCTGGTTCTGTTGGCAGTGGGGGCGCTAGCGAAGCCTCCTGTCTCAAGGCCTTTGACCCCTGAAGGAATACCAGCAAGCTTCCCGTGGACGAGAAACCGCCCAGTCCTGGTGGCAGGGCTGCCCTGGCCTGGGCCTCCAGGGGTGCAATGACTATTTGCGTCCTCCAGGGCCTCCAGCAGGCACCATCCCTCCGACGCACATTAGCGGACAGCGTTGGGGAAATTGTGCAGTTATGAGGCAGGCGCCTAAATGAGTCCTGAAGGAGACGGGACATTTTTTCAGCCACTTAATTGAATCTGTGGCAGTAAATCTTTTAGTCTTTTCTAAGCATTTAGAATTTCAATTTACACCATGGATTTCTGCGCTCGGGCCCCCAGTGAAAACGAGCATTTGTGCTGTAAAGCTTTTAATCAACTGTTCTCAAAATGTCAAGCCCCCTTATCTCCGAGGCCCACTGAAATCTCTGCGCTTACGGTTGAAAAAATAGATCCTGTGTATCCGGTTTCTCCCTTTCAGTTCTCTGGTTCCGTATCGTGGTTTTATCAGTCATTTCTGATGTTCATCCCTCTCTTAATCTTCTTAGATTTCTTTTTAAGGTGAGCTTTCCTTTTCGATCGGGCTTGGCTGATCTGTTACGATTCTCCGCGGCTGCTGCCTCATAAATGAAGGTAGGCTTCCGTGGAAAGCCTCGCCAAGGCCTCTGATTGAGCGCACAGAAGGTTAATTGCCCGGTCTTTAATTAAATCAGTATTTTTCCTTGAACGTTGTTTGTGGAACCCTGTAATAAATGAAGCCATAAATGTGTCCTCATTTTATGAGGAGTCTGGGTTTTCCACGTTCTTGCTCTCACTTTTTCCGAAGACTGGTCATGGCAAAAGCTAATTTCTAAAAAAATCCTTGGTGGAAAAAAAATAGAACTTCAGGGATTTTAATGGCAAGTGTTCTATTCAGCCATGATTCAGGGATAGGTGCTTATTAACACTTCCGGGGAAAACCAGAAAAGGCCTCTGGCTAAACTACTGACCAAGACTTGGTCTCCCTCTCCAAGGCCAGGACAAGTCCCAGCATCCCTTGGGACTTCAAGCTCAACTCTGACATTGCTGTCTTTTCAGTGACCACTAGGGGACAGCAAACCCAGCACCTGCTGTTCTGCTAATCAGCACCCCTGCCGCTCTGACCCCTTGAATGGGGCAGCGGTGTTCTTCCATCGATTTCTCCCTGGCTCTTTGATTTCTGATGGGCCTAATCGGCTGTGCAGTCTTCAGGCCTTGCTTCTTGATTTGTCAGGAGAATGAGTTATCTGAGCAGACGTTCTCTGTGATTTGTAGGTTGGAGGACTCAGCTGTGGTGCTGTGACCTTTTCAATATTCTGTTATTAGATGGGCTGGCCATTTCAACTTCCTCCTGAACAAAGTGTCTTCCACATGTGCTGAGGAGGGAGACGGGCCAGTTAATCAGAACACCCAAGGCTGAAAAGGTCGAACCAGGGCTGTGGGTATTAACATTCACTGTCGGCATTAGCATCGTGTAGCCTGCAAAGCTCATGACCCGCAGACTCAGGTGGGACCAGATGAATGGGTGAGACTGAGCCCTCAGATCCTCTCCTACCCCTAACAGAGATGGATCTCACTTCTCACTCTTACTCCACCTTCATGGGCAACTCAGACTCCTCGCCATGGTCTACCAGCCCAGTCTGCCTAGGCTCCCTGGCTAGTTCCCTGACCTCATCTCCCACCACCCTTCACTTCACTTCTAATGCTTCAGCCACAGTGACCTCACTGTCCTTGAGGATGCCACGTTCCTTCCAGTCTCAGGGCCTTTGCACATGCTGAGCTCGGATCGCCCTTTCTGCAGATTTTTTGCATGGCTGCCTCCTTCTCAACATTCAGTTCTCAAGTCAAATGCCATCTCCTCACTGAGGCCTCCCCACGATATCCCACCCGTGAAGCCCTGTATGGAAACATCACCCTATTCACATTTCTTTAGAGTCTTTATCACTTATCATACTTGTTTGTTCATGTGTTTATTCTCCATCTCAATCTGGTATAACATGCTACTCAAATATAAACAACCCAAGGGCAAGGATGCTGTCTGTCATGGTTACTGCTGTATCCCCAGTGCTTGGCACAGTCACACGCACACAGCAGGTCTTCAATAAATGCTTATTGACTGTTACAGACTGAGTGTTTGTATTCCCCATCCATGCGTTCAAATCCTAAGCCCGTTGTGATAGTATCTGAAGGTGGGGCATTAGGGAGATAATTAGGTTATGAGGCATGGTGACCTCATAAGAAACATGAGCACCTGGTTCCTCTCTGTTCTCTGCCATCTGAGAATATGGCAAGAAGATGGCCATCTGTAAACTAGGAAGTGGGCCCTCACCAGACCGAGGTTCACAGGCCCCTTGACGACTTCCCAGCCTCCAGAACTGTGAGAAAGGAAAGTGTGTGGCTTGAGCCTCCTTGTCTATGGTAATTTGTTATAACAGATTGAACTAAAACAGAATAAAAGCAACAGTGTAGTTTATTAAAAGATAATCACATAATTCAGACTCCACACTAGTCACTGAAAAACGTCTGTTTCCTCATGCCTCCTTTCCTAACGACCCACAGCATACGCTCCAGGGACACACAAGGCCAGGGAAACCCAGAACCCGGGATTTTAACTCACTACAGCTACTCATTCAGAGTCACATCAAGCGACTGATCGAAAACTGAAGTTTCTTATACTGTAATATCATTTTCAGCAAAAAACGATTTGTAGGATCTAAGTTCTGAATTTAGATCTACTTAAAGTACTCACCTCAGCTTGAAAAGCCAAAAAAACAACAGCAACAACCACAACAAAAAACCAACCAACCAACCAACCAAACAAACAAAAAAACCCACACAACACAACAAAAACCAAAAACCATAATAATCATTAAAAGATCCCCCAAATTGCCTTTGCTTAAATTCTGGGTGCAGGGCACTCTCACGCTGTTCACTGGTAGGTTTAAACTTGGACGTGCACTGAAGTGCTGAAGCTAAACACCATCAGGATGAAAGGGCCCCACTCTTGTGACTGAACGTTCTCCGCTGGAAGGCCTGTCCCGAGGGCCACTGTGCCCTTTGGGAGAACAGTCATCCTCCTTTCCTGGAAGAGCGCAGCTCTGTGCTGCTTGGGGGAGCGTCCCGACTGCACACCTGCTTAAGGCAGCAGGGGAGGAGGATGCCACCCCAGAACCAGGAGCCCTACAGCGAGTGAAGAGGCAAGTCGGCCAGCAATGCCAGTGCAGAACCTGAGGTAGTGTCTGCACCCTGTCAGGTGCGTGGTGAGACTGCTTTCAGCACTACCTGAAAAAGAGGGCTTGCAAGGGCTGTCCCTGGAGCAAGGCGGGAGATTTGGGCCCAGAATGTCTCCCTTCCGTCCTCAGGTAAACAAAGCAACAGTCGCTGGCTTTCTTCTCTCTCGGAAGTGTTTTAGGAATCCAAGCAAAGCCTCACGGACAGGTCTGTGTGGCTTTAACTCCATTCCCATCAGAGCCTGGGCGCTAGGCTGGCGAGGTGAAGAGGCTCACCGCCACCCTGGGCGGCATTTCCCTGTGACCGTGCCCACAAGCCAAGGCGTGTGAACAACTACAGCTGAGCTGACCCTGTCTCCTGGCGCTCCCTCACCTTGACGATGAGAGGCCTTAGGAAGAGCAGGAAGCCGAGCCAGGAACTTGGAATCAAGAGCAGGGGAGCAGAAAAGGAAATTAAAGCAAATGGTGTTAAGGGGTGGCCAGCCATGACCCGTGGGAGAAAAACCAATCAGACACAGTTGCACAGGTGACATGGCAGCACCCGAATGGAAACTTAACACAACTTCACACTGCGTTCTGATGGCTGGCTGAGGGTTTGCTCTCCATACCCTTAGTTCATAAACCCAGGCCCAACAGGCAGGATCGAGACTCTACACTCCAAGCCTGGGGCCTTGAAGCAGCCAGGAGACTGCAGTGAAGAGGTAACATTGTCCATGAAAGCCTGGCCTTCCTCCCCGGGCCTCTGGGAGGAGGAGACCTCTGAGCTCTTGGAATGTCCCGCCTGACAAGTATTTTGTGAGCGCTGCACCACGTTAATCTATAACGAGGCAATACATGGTGGGAGCCATGTGTCACCGGGTGTTGTCAGCTCAGCCTCTCAAAGGGTTGAAGGTGAAGGTCAGCCACAGGGGACGTCAACCTTGTGTATGCGGTGGAGTCACAATAAAGTCTTTGGACACCGAGGCTCAGGTGAACTTCTCTGGTTGGCAACCTCCATGTGTACCGTCACTCAGCATTGCTGGGGGAAGCAGGTGCCGTGCACAGAAAACTCCACCGGGAGAGAACAGACGGGAGCTTTGCACCTGGAACCCTCCTGGACCCTGCCCCATGCGCCTCTTCCCTCTGCTGATTTTAACCTGTATCCCTTTGCTGTAATAAACGGTACCCGTGAGTCCCCTGGCTGTTCTGAGTTCTGTGAGCGCCTGTAGCAAATTATCAGCCATAAGGGTGGTCTTGAGGCCTCCTGAACTTGCAGGCAGCATCAGAAGTTAGGGAGACCTGGGGGCCTCGCCAACGGTGGAAACGGAGGTCCAGGGAGCAGGAGGCAGAGTAAGGAGAGCACTTGGGCCACCCGATGCCCATTGCAGTTCCCAAGCACCGGGAGGCGCATCACATGCAGACGCCTCAGCCAGGAACAAACGCCAGGATAGAACCACTGCCCGCGGGCACCTGTGTCCTCGGCTTGCTGTCTGCTCACCTGGGCCCTCAAGCCAAACTCTCCTAGGTCCTTTCCATCTGCCCAACTGTGGACACGTTGTTGGCTTGTCATCAGGCCCCTTCTAATCATTTTATTTCACCAAGTGAACATCGGCTGGCAAGCCAGGATCTTTCCTGGTGCCAACTGGCTTTTTCTAGTAAAGGAGGATTTTCCAGCCGGCGGCGCTTCAGGGATTGAGTTTTTCGTACAGTGGGATAAGCCCATGCTGAGCCAAAGAGAGGTGACCACCCCACTAAATGGAGACGCTGCAGACACTGGTTCCAGGCTGACGTGGGCTCCGCAGGGGCTTCTGGCAGGCGCACCTGCCCGTGGCCTGCTGAATGCCACCAGCCTCCAAGCTACCCAAGCTTGCCCTTTTCTTGTTAATGTTAATCTCTTTATATCTTCCAAAGCTCAGTGCCCATCTGGCATTTGAGAATTGGCTGCAGAGAATCATGCCTTTTAATAAAACGAGAAGCCTATTATGCAAGTTGTTGCATTTGGCGACGGGCATCTTGCTAATATGCAGCAAGCACTGTCCCTCCGCCAGTCACCTCCCTGGGCTCGTCCCCACTGGGGCTCCTCAGCAGGACCTGGGCTGAGACCAACACTGAGACATGTGATACCACTCGTAGAAGAGCCACAGCATGTCATGGTGGGAAGGGGACAGAGAGAACAGGCAGGCCAAGGGCTCATTGTGCAGAAGGAGAAAGTGAGGCCACCCGCCAGGGGACGGGGGAGGGGAGAGACCAGATTGGGTTAAGGCCATGACCCTATGAGGCTGGTTCAGGTCCCGGAACCCAGCCCAGCCCTGACCACTACCTGGGTGCCTGCTTGCTCATTCTCCTCAACAGCTCAGCTCAGGGCCTGGTTCTGACAGGTTCTACACAGAGAGATATCAGAGACACCAATCGGCATGCTGGGCCTGCAATGGCACCACTAACTGGCATTTGTGTTATTCGATTTCCTGAGTGAATTCCTAGTCACCTGGTCACCTGGCAGCAGCAGGGCTTAGAGAACCCCCCTCCCCCAAGTCTTCAGAGCTGAGGGCAAAGCCCTGGTTGATGAGGACACAGAACAGGTAAGTTTCAATAGAGTGGGAAGAGCGCCACTCCCCGCCCCAGGCGACAGCAAGGCCCTGCTGGTCAGTCCCTTTTGTGGAGACTGGTCCTGCCTGTCTGACCCAAGACCATCCTGCTGGGCTCCAATCCCACTTCCTCTGGGAAGCCTCCCGGGTGCCTCCATGCTCACCGCTCCATCTCCTTTGAAACCCCAGCTGTGTGTGGTTAGAGCCCTGCAGCCTCCCCTGGCAGGCACTACCCTGCATCGCGCCCTCACTGTTTTCTGTCACCCCTGCAGAGGAGGGAGCTGGCTGCTGCCAGGATTCTCAGCTTGTGGCCGAGGGGATGACAAGGTAACCTGGGCAATGCAGCATGGTTGGCAGGCAGGGCCGTGGGCAGTGAGACGGGCCCTGAGACTGACTGTCCCAGGCCTGTCACTTGGTCAGAGACGGGTCCATCACTTGGCATCTGACCCCAGGCCAGTCCCACCAGAGTGAATAATCTGGGTCATTTTTACAACAATTAGCCAGGGGTGGGCAGGAAGCCTGGTGGAGGGCACCCAAAGGAAGAGCAGGCTGGTCCCAGCCCTGAAGAGAGATAAGACAAGGCCAGCCAGGAGGGGCCTAGGAAAGCTGGTGTATGGCAGCAACAGGGTTTGGACTCTACAGTTTCACATGCAGAAATCGGGGAATGAGAGAAAATTGTGCTGTGGGGCATAGGAGAGACGGGGCCATGGACGTGTAGCGATGGCTTTCAGAAAGGGGAGAAGGAACGGATGCAGAGTTCCAAGGGAGATCCATAGGAGTCTGAGGCGACTGGCTCCATAGAGTGACAAGGAGCAACAGGTCAGGGCCACCGAGGGGAGGCTGGGGTGCAGAGTCAATCCAAGGGTAAGAGCCTGACCTGTCTTAGTTCAATAACTGGGCCCCCAGCGCACATGTGAGCTTTGACTTCTGGCCTGTGATGGGAGAGGCGGGGCTGCTTCCCTGGCCTGGCACCAGGCCTGGCTCCCGGGGCTCTGGGTAGCCTCAGCGTTGGCAAGCTGGGCCCATGGAGGGACAAGGCCAGGGTGGCAGCTTCAAGGCACTCAGAGAAGTGGGGCTTAGTGATGAGGTCAGCTCACCTGGACCTTGGCACCAGGTAAGTCCTGCCCACATTTCAGGGCTGCCCGGAAGTGGCTGTCCTTTCTCACTGCCTAACAGCAGGTGGCCCTCAGCTTCTGAGGACATTCGCCACAGGATTCCCAGGAAATTTAAAGCAGGGGGGGGAGGAGGGAGGCTATTAAGTGTCCCTAAGACCCCATGAAGCAGGATGACTGAATGAGTCTGGGGAAAAGTGTGGGACCCCTGGTGGCAAGTTGAGGCCTGTCTGGGGGCGAGGTGCTGCCTGGGTGTCCCTCAGGCAGGGCAAGGGCTCTGCGGTGAGGGGGAGCCTCCTGTCTGATTGAAGAGCCACAGAATAATATGGACAGAGGCAGCTGATTCATGTGCATAAACATCAGCTGGAAGACAAGGGAAGGGCATTTTGCCTTTGTTCTCAGACCCTTTGAAGTGTCATGGAAAAAGGCAGTCACACCATCACCCATCACCGGGCATTGCTAGTTATGGGCGCATCATTTAAACAAGCTGATCTGGGCTTGAAAAGTACTGAGATCCAGCAGCGTCTATTGGAGCGGACACCCAGGCTCCAGGCTGGAGGCCCCTCCGGGTGCATCAGCCTCCCTCCCTGTCCTATCCTCCTCCCTGACACATGCAGCCTCCAGGCTCTGCTGGTCACTCCCAGGGCCTGGAGGCCCGCTCCCTGTCACATGGACAGCGCCCACTGTCACAGGCCCACCCTTGTACTACTTCCTGCGGAGAAGTGAGATTCATAACACTGACAAGCAGGTCATTCGAAATCTGCCTCCTGCCACCCTCCCACCTGCTGTGGTGCCCGAACTATGGCCTCGAACTCCCAGGGGAAGCCCTCCCGTTTGGACCTGGTTCATGTTGAGCTTTTGGGGCCCATCAGGGAAAATCTACTGTTGTTCTTCACTGTCCCAGAGATGCAGATTCCATATCACGTGCTCTCCTGGCCTCTCCTGTCCTGGAGGCCACTTGCTTGTCAGAATCCCTCTAAGCACATGATGCCAAGGACAGAACATCTGACTCAGCTTGGCCCAGCTGGTGCTCAGTGGGGTCCCCTCCCTCCCTCCCTCAAGGGCCCTTTGAGGACCGGGTCACCATCCGCCAGGCCTTCCCACAACCTCTCCTGGAGTCAGCAGGACCCGCTCCTCCCCAACCCTTGCTAGGAGTTAGCAGGACCCCTCCTCCCTGCCAGGAGCCAGCAGGATCCCCTTCAGGAAGCAGTAAGAGCCCCTCCAGGAGCCAGCGGGACCCCACCTCCAGGCTGCCCTGGGAGGAACAGGTGGGGGAAAAGTCAACGAGAGAGCAACCCAGAGATTCCACTTTGCTCTGGACCAGCTCCGAGTAACACTCCGAGCCGAATGAAATCAGGTGCTACCACGTTAACCTCACTTACCCGGAACAGACCGGGATACCTCAGAACATCTCCCTCTCCCAGGGAGCCGCATTTCACAGGGGTGTTTCACCCTGGGAACTGGGCTTCGTGGGAGAACGGGACTGACACTGACAGCAGGGCGTTCTCTCTAAATGTGCCCAGAGGGGGGCGTGCTGTGTTTTAGACTCTTGCACCAGCTGCCCCCAGGAGAAATAGTGTGGCTGACCTTTCAGGAAGGGACTTGGGTGGAAGGAAGGGCCCCTGCCCCTGCACTGAAGGGTCACCCAGGGAGCTGCCTGCACCTTGAATCCTGGATCTTGAGGAGGGGTTAGGATCCGGAGGGTTTGTTGCTGTAGGTAACTCCTTCTTGAAGCACATAGCAAGGGTGATAATGTGATGAGTAACAGCATATGTTGGGAAGTTGTGCAACCAGCTGTCTGTAGAATAAGAGGCCCACTGTGTGCCCACATGAGAGGGAGACAGTGTGAATAAGTAGCAGCGCCTACATGAGCATGTGTGGGAACAGGGAAATTCTGCTTCTGGGAACAAGCTGACTGGCACAAACAGCCCAGCACATGGGTCCAGGCCCCCCGCCCCCCGCCTCATCCCCTCCTGTCTCCAAGGAGAGGCTGAAGCACGGAGTGGTCTGCAGCTCATGAGGGATAAACAGCCCCTGGCCTTAATGACCTTGCTCAGGCTGGAATGGTCCTTAGACAGGTTGGGCATGAGTCTGGGATGCTGGCCCCACATTGATCCACCACGTGGGGCAGAGCCCACAGTCCTACCCTCTCTGCTTGGGATGCCCTGGTTACAACCTAGGCCATGCAGTCCGGATGGGGCCACAATGCCCCTTGGTCCTCCTGGGGCACTAAGGTGGGTGTCCTGCACAAGCACCCAAGCAGCAGATGCCCCCCAAATCTCAGATGAAACACTGTCTGGCTCTACCTGCGGCACACAGCCCTTCTCTATGCTGGCTTAAACAGAGCAGGTGGCAGAGCCTTGAATTATCCCCACCCTTCCAGAGGCCGGGAAGCCTCCTCCCTTGGGCTCTGCCTCCCTCCTGCGGTGAGCATAACCAGCAGCACAGATAGAGGGCGGCTTGTTGCCTCTGCTGGACCTGAAATGGAGGCTACCTGGCAAGGGAACCCTGAGCCCACTCCTGGGTGGCAGCTTAGAAAGGGTGATTTCAAGGCTCTGCTCCCTCCCTCCCCCAGCTGCCCCACACCCAGGCTTGCTGGCCTGGTGACAAGGGAGTTTATTTTATAAGGCATGCAGTTGTGTAACTGTCTTCTATGCAGCCATGGAGAGCACTTTATTCCCACTAAGATCCTTTCAGAGGAGAGCTCATTTCAGAGGGGGAGCTGAAGAGAGGAAGGTGGGGTCCCCATGGCTGAGTCCAGGGCACAGACATGACACAGAGATAGCTCGGAGTTCATCCTCTCTTCTCTGTGAAGTTGTGCAGATGGAATGGCCTTTCGAAGGTCCCCTACTCAACAGAAATAGTGGCAGTGCTACTGTCCTGGTTAAACCTGGACCCTTCTGATCATGGTCTTTTGGGAAGTTAAATAAAACATCCCCAGATCAACAATTCAGGCTGGTGACAGGGTGGGTGGCAAGGGGCCACAGAGTGAGCGGAAGATCTTGGCATCCCAACATTTTAGAGTTGGAAGGAACCGCAAAGCCAACCATCTCAAAATGAGCGGGCTGAATTCCACGGTGAACGGGCGCACAACCTAACCAAACACACGATTTGGAAATGCTTGTAGGCAGCAGAAATGCAGGGGCTGTTTCATTCCAGCACCCCTGCCTCTCCAGAAGGAATTCTCTGCCGACCTAACCTGCCATGAACGCCTCAGCACCCACCACCTGCCTTGCTGGGGCTGCCAGCCCTTTTCCCAAGAAAGTGATAGTTTCACTTATTGTTGAGTGAATAGTCCAGGTTATAAAGCACTATTTTGGAGAGGGGTGGGGGTGGGGGGGGAGGTGTGCATAGGTGTGTGTGTGTGTGTATAAACCTATTCTAAAGTCATAAACCAAAATATTATCCATTGTTCTCTCGGATGGTAAGTGAATTTTATTGTTTCTTTTGTGCTTTTCTGTGTTTCCTGAGCTTTCCGCAAATAGCACCCAATACCTTTGTAATCAGAAAAACAACAGCAATAAAAAGAGAGCAACAGTGTCTACTCTTCAAAGCCCCCAATCAAGGTCTTCCTGCTTTGATTGAAATAGCGCAGCCTCATGCTAGTTCCCCATGATCAGAAAATAGCCGCAAGGTTGGGGAAAGCATAAAAGGAAGCACACCCGTTAGTGCAAAGTGGCGGAGGAGCTTCAAAGCAAATGCTCCTTTGTGACAAAAACATACCCGTCCTCTGTCCTCGCTCCCGCTGGGGATGGTGAGGCCCGCGGAGGCAGCCACCTAAAATGTCTCCCTGCCTGGAAGTCTGGCTTTCGGTCACCGATGGACTCTCAGGTTAATTTGTTTCTCTCACGTGGACGCATTGGAAGTGAAATCAACTCTTGTGAGAAAGGAGTGGAGACAGCAGAAAATGTCACCAGTTTCTGAAAGATCTGTGGTCTAGAGACAGACATGCTACTCATGTAAATTATATTTAGATGTAAACAGATGGAGAGATATACTGTTTGTGGATTAAAGGACACAGTTATGGCAAATGTCCATTCTTCTGAAAATGTAAGCATTTGCTACAAAACAGAGGTGCTATTATGATCTCTGAGGGAACAGACAGGTCTTTTCGTAAATGATGCCTAGCACAAGGAGGAATCCATGTAAAAAATAAAAAAGTAAAAAATAAATAAAGCTAGGTCTGCACTTTATATCATTCACAAAACATTTACTTCCAGTAGGCTAAGAAATAAACATGACCCATGGGTTTAATACAATACAAATGAAATTTTCTCCAGGGTGTGCATACACGCATATATGCATACATATGTGTACACATACCTGATAAGCAGATTCTACAATTTACAGACAGGTGCAAAGGGCTGAGGACAGCCTCGTACTCTCAAGGAAGTAAAACAAGGGCCTGCCCTAAGAGATATCAAAACTTCTTATAAAGTTCTGGTAATTAAGAAAGTCTGGTATTGGTATAAGAACCGATCAATTGAGGAGAAGAAAGGGCTCCACAAGAGGCCATTGAAAGCATGAGCATTTGCTACTGGACTAAGGTGTTACTGTAGATCCCTGGGGGAACAGAAGATTTTTAGTAAACGATGCTAACACAAATGGGGGTCCAGGTAAAAAACAACAACCACCAAGACTCCAACAAAGTTGGTCTTTACTTTATACCCATCACAAAAATTACTGATGGGTAGACTTAAAGGTGAACATGGGATTCCACTCCCGCAATGACAATATGTTCTGCTTCCCAAAGTGACCATAATTGATAACATGATTAAAGAAACCAAACACCAACCATTTAAAGTGCCTGGAAATTGTCCTAAGGGTGTGCGGCACATAAAGAATCATTTTTCCAGGAAAATCCACTAAATCTTAGTAAGAACAGTGAGTCTTTCTTGAGCCATGGCCTGCTGACTCCCTGCCCCCTTCCAGCTAAATGGGAATGGTCTAGGAGACAGCTCCTTCTCTCCAAGCTCCCAGTCAATCTATAATATCTTCTTGGGAGGGTAGGACACCAGCATTACTCATCCCTCTAGCTCCTGTTGCATAGGCTAAATTCCAAGCAAGTGCAGCTAAGGGATCTGAGGCTCCCTTATTACATATAGCCCTGACTCACAGGATAGAAGCTCTACTGCTGGCAAGGCAGGCCAAGGCTACTGGGACCCCAAATGCCTTCAACCCAGCCCACTCATAGGATAGAGATTCCATGCTGAGAGAGGCAAGATGATAAACTAGGGTGTCACTCTGAAGAAGTTGGGCCATTATCCCTGCTCCAAGCTCTGGACTAGTGGCTTAGAGACTTTGCCCAGGGAGGGAGACACAGGATCTAAAGGATTCACTAGTGAAGTCTATCAAATATTTTAAAATAATTAATACCAAATTCTTCATAAAAGTCATCCATAAAAAAGAAGAGAAAGGAACACTTCCCAACTCGTTCTATGAGACCAGTATCCCCCTGACCAAAATGAGGCATTACAAGAAAATAAAACCTCTGACCAATATCTCTTATGATTATAGATATAAAAAAACCCCTTGACAAAATACTAACAAACCAAATCCAGCAACGTATTAAAAAGCTTATATACCATGACCAAATGGAATTTATCCAAGGAATGCAAGGTTGGTTTGACGTATGAAAATCAATGAACGTAATATGTAATATCAATAGAAAAAAGAACAAAACCATATATTCATCTCAATAATTGAAGAAAAAGCATTTGATAAAAGTTATCACTCTTTTTTGATTAAAAAAAAAACACTCAACAAAGTAGAAGAAGGGGACTCTTCAACTTGATATAGGACACCTATAGGAAACCCATTGCTAACATCACGCTTAGCAGTGAAAAACTGAGTGCTAAGATCAGGATCATGACAAGGATGTCTGCTTTCATTTGAGGTTTCGGCCAGGTAATTAATCAAGAAGATGAAGTACAAGGCAACTAGATCGGAAAGGAAGAGGTAAAACTACCTTTATTTCATTCATTATTTTTAAAGTAGATAATCCTAAATCAGCAAATTAAAAAACTATTAGAACTATGGTAATAAGTGAGTTTGGCAAGTTTTCAGGGTATAAGATCAATATACAAAAATCAGTTGTATTTCTATACATTAATAGTAAGCATTCTGAGAATACGAAAACAATTTCATTTACAACAGATTCAAACAGGAAAAAATACTTGAGGATAAATTTAACTAAGGAGGTACACAACTTACCAGTATACTCCACATACATCAAAAAATATGTTAAAAGAATTAAAGAAAATCAAAATACATAAAAAGACATCCCATGATTACACATCAGAAGACTTAATACTGTTAAGATGGCAATACTGTACTTTCCAAACTGAGCAACGCACTCAATGCAATACCCCACAAAATCTCAGCTGACTGTTTTGCAGAAATTAACAAGCTAATACAAAATTTCATGTGTACTCAGAATAGCCAAAACAATCTTGCAAAAGAACAATGGTGCTGGGACACATGTAAAATTATGACATTGGTCCCTTATGTCACAATAAACATTAACTCAAAATGGACTTAAGTTAATGTAAGATTTAAATGTTAACACTAAAACTACAAGAGTGTTAGAAAAAAAAAGGAGCAAATCTTTGTGACTTTGGGCTAGACAAAGCCTTCTTAAATATGACACCAAAAGCATAACTGACAAAAGAAAAAAAATAAATTGAATTTCATCAAAATTAAAAAACTTTTGTGCTTCAAAGGATAACAAAAAAATGAAGAGTACCCAAGAAATGGAAGAAAATATTTGCAAAGCATGTATTTAATAAGAAACTTGGGTCCAGAATATATAAAGAATCCTTGCAACTCAATAAAAAACAAATTGCCTAATTAAAAATAAGTACAAGATATAAATCAACAGTTCTTCAAAGATATACAAATAACCAATAATCACATGAAAATATATTCAATATCATTATTCACCAAGAAAATGCCAATTAAAATCACATGAGATACCACTTCACACCTTTTTGGCTGATTGAAATTAAAAAGACAGATAATAACAAGTGTTGGCAAAGATGTGGAGAAACTGGAACCTTCATACATTGCTGGTGGGAATGTAAACTGGTGCAGTCACTTTGTAAACAGTCTGGCAGTTGCTCAAAAGGTTGAAAATAGAGTTAACATATGCAATTCTATCCCTAATTATTACCCAAGAGAAATGGTATGTTCACTCAAAAACTTGTACAAAAATGTTTGTAGCAACATCTTCATAATAGCCTCCAAGTGGAAATGACTCAAATGTCTGTCAGCTGATGAGTAGATAGACTTTGGTATATCCAAGCAATGAAATTATATTTGCAAATAAAAAGGAATAAGGTGCAATGCAGGCTACAACATGGATGAATCTTGAAGACATTATGCTAAGTGAGAGAAACCAATCACAAAAGACCACATATTGTCCAAAGTGTCTAGGATAGGCAAACCTATAGAGAGAGTAGATTAGTGTTTGCCTAGGGCTGGGGCAGCGGTGGCTGGGGCTGGGGGAGGAGTGGAGAGCGATGGTTAATGGGGGCAGGGTTTCTTTGTGGTGGTGATGAAAATGTTTTAATACTATTTATAGAGACGTTTGCACAACCCTGTGGCTATATTAAAAACTTGAATTGTACACTTTTAAGTGGGTTAATTGAATGATAACATGAATTATGTCTCAAGAAAGCTATTATAGTAAGAAAAACTAAACGTAAAAAGCAACATTATAAAGTACAAGCTGTACGGCTTTGGGGGATGGAAAGATTTATTTTAAAAAACACAAAATCTACTAACCATGAGGGACAAGATATTTAAAAAAATTGAGATATAATTGGCACACAGCATTGTGCAAGTTGAAGGTGGACAGCGTGTTGCGTTGATACACTTATATATGGCAATGTGAGGAAAACATTTGATAAATTCAACTACATTAAAATTAAGAAGTTGTATCCTTAAAATGAAACCAAAAGTGAAAAGTGAAGCTATCATTAGAGGAATATGTTTGTAATAAATGTAACCAACAAAGACTAAGCATCCAAAATGCACAAAGAACGCCTGCCAATCAACACAGAAAAGACAGACAGCTGAATAGAAAAATGTGCCGAACACCCGGGCAGGGACTGCAGAGAAGAGGAAATTGAAATGGCCAGCAAACAAGTGAAATGATGCTTCGTCTTCCTAGCAATCAGGAAACTATCGATTAAAACCACAACGAGATACCATTCCATACCCACCGGGCGGGCAAAGACGAGAAATGTTTAGCTGTCAATAGTGTTGGTAAGGTGACGTGTGAGGATGCTCACATGCTGCTGTGTTGAGGTAAACTGGCCCATGAGTTTGGAAAACAACAGTAAGGCTAAGAGCACAGTGCCTAGGGATGCACACGGAGGGACTCGAGGAGGAACCTGCGCACATCAGCTATGGGACAGGCACAGGGAGCGACAGGGTGGAGAGCGATTCTAGGGGCATCACTTGGAACAGCCCCACCGAGGACTGACGTGGCTGTCCGCAGACGGACCCGTTTCAGGATGTTCACGTAAGGGAATTTTCAGTAACAAAGCGGGGGCATTCCAGCTATACTCTGCCTGGGTGAGTCTTACAAATACAGCGTGAAGTGAAAGTGGCACATCACAAGGGAACACCCACAGCACAGTTCCATTTATATGAAGTCCAAAAATGGGAGGAAGCAAACCATGTTTCCACACATATGTAGGTGAGACGACAACTAAAACACTGCCAGAACGCGATGACCACAGACGTCAGAGAGGACAGAGGTTGCCCCAGGGCAGGGAGGAGGATGAGAGTGGGGCGAGGCACAGAAGGGCAAGGGTGTTTCTAAAGCACAGCCTAATTCCTTAAACATGGCTCTTCTATCGATGATTATTCTCTTAACTAGGGGCCCGGTGCACAAAAATTTGTGCACTTGGGGATGGATTCCTTCAGCCCGGCCTGTGCCCTCTCACACCTGCTGGTATGTCTGGCCAGCCTGGGTGAGGGGCTGGTGGCTGTTTGCAGGCTGATCAAGCCCCCCAGTGGGAACCCTCACCCCATGGGGGTGTGGCCAGTCTGGGTGAGGGGCTGAGGGCTGTTTTCAGGCTGCCCACAGCTCCCATTGACCCAACGTCCCAGTGAGGCTGGCTGGAATCAGGTTTCTAGGGTTTATTTATCTTCTATAATTGAAACATTGTTGCCTTGAGCAGAGGCCCGGCCGGCCTAGACATGCAGTTTCAACTCCATCACTGGTGCAACGGAAGCCTCCTGTTTGCTCTAGCGCCATCTTGGCTGGGTTAATTTGCATTCAGCCGCTCTGATTGGCTAGTGGGTGTGGCTTGGCTGGTGGGTGTGGCTTAGGTGTCTCGGAGTGATGGTTAATTTCCATATTCTTTTATTAGATTAGATCACACATATACATTTTGTATCCCTTCTGTCATGTTTCATAATAAAAAAAAAAATGAAGAAAAAGATTCTGTGTTCAACAAGTGGCTTCCTTTCCAATCGTACACACGTGCCAGGGCCAGAGCTGCAGGTGGTCGCTCCCAGGTCAGGGCCTGACCTTGGAGGAGGAGGAGGGAGGCTGTGGGAGTGAGCATGCACTCGAAATGCTATAGGTGACCTGGCAGGCGAGCAACAGAGCGGGGCCCTGTTGAGGTTTTCTCCGTCCCTTCTCAGCCTGCGGACCAAGGTGAGAACAGGCTTGCTTCCATCCCTTCCTCAGCAGCCCGCCATCTCCTGAGCACATGCTTATCATGGGCTTCCTCCATGCCTGCCCTGTGCCAGGCCCACTGCTGTGAGCAAGGCAGACCTGGTACCTGCAGCTCAGTGGAAGGCGATGCGCCCTTTATCTTTCGATGACTTGATTACGATTGTCCTTTGGGGCATAGGAGAAAATGCAGGTTTCTGTACACACGTGCTTATTAACCCAGGACCATACCTGGGCCCCCGTGCAGAAGCCTTGGGGGGGACATGCAAATTCTTCTAGTCTTGCGCATAAAATATTAATGTTGTGCATATTCCTGAACACTTGGAGGCTTCAGGGATGCACACTTGGTCATTAAGAAGCAATTTGTGTTAAGATGGATGTAATTGCTTTTGTTATGCGAAAAACTTCAAATTGCTCTGAGCGGAAACTTCAAAGAACAGCTTCTCTTCGTGGCTTCGTCATTCCCGTTGGCATATTCAGGATGTCTGGTGGGCACCATGTTAGATGCAGATCTAATAACAGGCGTCGATTGTTTTCTTCTGAAGCACAGACGTGAGTTTTCGCCTTAAACCCATTCCCTCTTATGCTCTGTTTTCCGCATTTACAGCCTCCGTGGAGGGTTCTCCTCAGCACTAGAGAGGGGCCTAGGCATGATGGGAATGTGGATTTCTGCTTCTCCAGCACACGCCCACCCGCCGGGAATGTGTCCCATGGAAGTGTATGCGCGTTCATATACGTGGTCTCACACGTGACTTTGACTGAAGGGTGAGTGGAACCCCAGAGAAGAGTGAGCCAGAGCTCCGCCTACTCTCCTTCTCCGGTTCCCCATCCGCGATGACTATGGACGCTGGTGGGGAAGCAACATTGCTGGGCCTGGCCCCCGCTGACCGGCACTGGAGGCGCCGTGTGGGTCAGCACTTTGGTGGGGTCCTGGGATTTGTCTCCGAGCAAATCCAAGGCACCTCTGGCCCTGGGCCGCCTTTGCAGAGGGGGAGGGTAACGATCACCTACCCCAGCACCGGTTGCTTCCATCACCCCTCCTGCTCCTCCCACTTAAACCTGGAGTGAGGACCCTGAGAAACAGCTCACTTAGTTACAATCCAGACGGTGACTGAGAAATTGCAGGGAGGGATTCCTCCAACCAAAGATGAACTGGTGGGCTCATACGGAGCTGACCCCCGAGGTGCCAGGTGGCTGTGGTCCCATCGCCGGGTTCCCCAGGTGATGATGCTCAGAGGGGCCTGGACAACTCACCATTTCAACTGTGTCCAAATGCTGGTACAACTGCTTATGTTGCTAAAAAAGTCAAAACGAGTAGCTTGTGTCACATGGTGAGTATCCCCAGTTTACTGAGAAACATGCTATTTTTCAGCCACTTGTTTTAGATGTGTGTGGGCACACAAGCCAGTCTTCTTGGGGAGAGGGGTGGAGTGGGACAGTGGAATGGGGAACGTGGGAAGACGAGGGGGAGGGGGTGGTGGGGAAAAGACAGAGGAAGAGACTGCCACTGCCTGGCAGATATTCAATCAGCTTCCCCATCTCTGGACCTGGCTTCAGCGTCAGCTGGACTGGCCCCATGTGCCCACACAGCCTTTACTGACCCATCTCTGCTGGGCCATTTGGTAGGCCACCTCTTCCCCATCAGGGCAAGCCCAGCCGACCCTGACTTTACCCTACTTGGAGCTTCAGATGTCCCGCTGTCACAGCCTCTCCTGTGACCCAATCCTGCACGCCTTCCTAGCAGGGGCCCCCCCGACACCCCCTGCGGGGAGGACAGCTGCCCTCTCACTGACCAGGGACCAGGTTGGGTTGGCAGAGCTCCCTCCTGCTGAACTTCTCCTGGTTCTCAGATTCCCAGCCTTGGCCTCCAGCTCTGAGTTCCCCTGGTGAGACATTCCCAAACAAATGGTGTCCGAAGAGAGGGGGCTGGGGGGGGGGCTCCCTGAAGGATGTGTCCTGTTGTGGGTCAGGCAAAGATCCTTGTCAAAAACAAACCTCTGTTCCATTAAGCGACAAGCCAGGACTCACCTCCCTGGAAGGAGATTCTCTCCAATTAACAAGCCCTGTACCTGCCTGTCTGACTGACGGGCCCAGGGACTCTGGGAGAAGACCAGACATCCCGTCACTCAGCGGGAACACCTCAAACATTTGCTCTGTTAATTGGCTGCTGCCTTACTGAGAGGCGGGCCTCCTGCTGTACCTTCATTCCCCGTTTTCAGGAGGAACCGCCCAGTCCCGCTCCCCCCATGCTCCCGCCAACCAGGCGCTGAGTAAATATACTTTGATTCCTGCTTCTCTGAACCTGGCAGCTGGCAGGCGAGGTGTGTGGTCCCCAGACAAAGGTATCTTTGGAACGGAGTCGCATTTAGATCTAACCGGCAGCCTTTGTGGCCTGTGCACTTCCTGCCATTTGTGCACCGTTCTCGTGTTCCGAGAAACCTCAGAACCTCCAGCCTTCATTCCCCTTTGATTTTTCTCCCCTCAAGTTTGCATCTTATATCATTTGAGTGTTTAAGTATAATTTCAAACCATTACTCTTTAAACTATTAAGTTGGTTAAAGGAAATAACTTCACTGGGAAAATAGCCATTGGCAGAAGGCACCCCTAAGGGTGGTGGGTGAAAGGAAGGTGATGGCTTATGGGGTCCAGAGCAACTCCCTTCTTGTGTAATTTCTGCGTGCTGGGCAGGGGGTGGGGTGATTGCAACCGGGAGGCAGGTGCAATGACCCCAAGGGCTTGACACTCCATCTACAGCCCCAGGGCAAGGGAAGCACAGCTCTGACTGCCACAGTAATTCCTTTCCGAGTCAGCATCTTGCTCTCTGGTGAGGTGGCAATGGGGTGTGCCCCTGACCAAGTGCCAGCATGTCCGCTGTTCGGGGCCTGGCCCAGATGGGACACTTGGCTCTGTCCATAGGAGGACTTCATGCAGGCCTCCCTCACAGTGGCCTGTACCTCTGGTTGGACAAGGAGTGGCTAGGGTCTGAGGAAAGCACTTAGAACAAGCCTGTTGTGAGTAGGTACAGTGGTTAACTTTATGCATCGACTTGGCTGGGCCACAGGAACCAGACATGTGATCCAGCGCTGTGCTGGGTGTTTCTGTGACGGTGTTGAATGCCATTAAGGTGGTAGACTTTGAATAAAGCAGTTGCCTTGCACAATGTGGGAGGTCCTCATCCAAACAGTTGAAAGCCTAGATTTGCTGTATTTCAATGGAACATGTCATCAGAGGGGAAGGGACAGGGAGGGAAGGGGAGAGAGAGAGGGAGAGAGAGAGGGAGAGAGAAAGAGAGAGAGAATGGGAGGTGGGGAGGAAGAGAATTCAGCCGGGCAGAGTGAGGCAGGTTGGCTCAGAGAGGCCACTGGACATCAGGCCTGCGGGTCACATCAGCCAATCAAAGTGGGTGGGGATGGACTAAAAGACAAGCAGCGGAGGAGGAAACAGAAGTTCCCCAAGGAGACAATTAAACAGACATGCCTGCAAGGTCGCTTGCTCCATAAGCCTTCCTTCCAGCTGTAAGGACAAAAGCACCACCCAGCCCTCCTGCTTGTAATGAGTGGTCGGAGTTCACTGCCTCCGGGGATTTTAATTACCTGCAAGCAAAGTGATTTCACTGCTTGCGTTTGGAGCAGCTTTTTGAAAGTGGTTTCACTTCAATTACCTTCATTAATGAGTGATCAAGGTGCATCAAGGCAGAAGTGCACACAGCAAGAAGGCAGGCAGAGGGCAGGGCTCACAGGACGAGGAGCCCACGCTGGTGGCAGTGCAGCGCTGCCTCCCCGCACTGGCTTCGAGAACACACCGTGTTCTGGACCTGGTTCTCTGTGGCACCTGGCACAGGACTTGGCACAAGTTCACCCACAATAAGGAACGATACTCCTAGATGCAGCAGAGGGCTGGGCTCTCCTGGCTGAGTCCTCAACACCACAGGCCCAGTGTGGGACTGTTGGGTGTGGTCTTGTGATCTGTGCATTTGGCGAGCCTGCTTTGCGAGGCTGTTCCTCACGCAGACACTCTGCTGGTGGGGGTTAGCCATCCCCTACCTCTCCCCGAAACACTGATGGGTCTGTATCCCCAACTCCCCTGATTTATTTCAGTTACTTTGACACAGTGGTAAGTGTTCCTCCCTTTACTTTTGTTTTGGGAAAAAGCCTGGTTCAAATGCACTGATCACTGTCCAAAAATGCAGGTAGAGAGGCTGGGCAGCCATACCCTCTGCAGGAGCAAAGGGTAAAGGAGTGGGTATCGGGAGCTCACCTCCAGGCCTCTGCTCACCTCCTGCACCCTCATCCTCTTGCCTGCTAGCCCCTTCGACTCCTCAAATCCCTACCAAGCAACAGGAGAACCTCACAGGGATTCCATGTGTACGAAAGAATATGAGAGTCCTTTCCTTCGGCCTGTTATTAACACAGAACAACTTTCAAGCAGGCACCCAGAGCCAACACATTTGAGTTGTGGCTGGTGTGACAGCTGGGGAGTTTGTCACACAGGTAATTAGATAAACGGCTTGAGCACGGAGATTCGATGTGCAGTGTCATTTAGCGGCTGCTACACGGGGACCTTGATCTTAATTGAAGGTGCAACAAGGGAAAACCTTAAAGAAGTCCCAAATCAACTTCCCCTTGCTGCAGTAATTAAACATTTCACTCCCGACCATCACTCAAAACCTCCCAAGTGTTGGCCATGGGCTCCTCTAAGTGGTTCCCTGTCCCGACCCGCGGGACATGCAACGTGGGGACTTCCGCAACAGTTCCTGCAAGGGAATGAAAGGATAGGAGAGGCGAAGAATGGAAGCAAGACAGGGTTCTGATCAAGCCTCAAAATTTTATTTGTACAGCAGAGCAATATATACTTTAGGAGATGGGGGCGGGTAAGGAGGTTCATGGGAATTAACCTATCTGCAGGGTTAGAGCAGACTCCGGAATGGCAGTCGTTACTTCAGGGCAGAAGATGTCTATCTTTGGCTGTAGGCCAAAACCACAGGTCTGGTAACTAGAAGGTTTTACTAAAACTTTTTAAGTTAGCTTTGTATAAGTCAATCTCTTTTATGGTTCCCAACATCTCCTCCCTTCCTTTTTATTAAGGGTGGGCTTTAACCGACTGGGGGAGTAGGGACCTGGTTCCTCCCGTAGGATTGCGATATCCTACCGTTAGTGGCTCTTGGTATCTTTTTGGGGAGGAGAGGTAAAGTTAATAGTTGTTTATGGATACCAACCTCTATGCAAACCAGGTGTGCTCACAGGGAATCCAGAGGCGGTCGAATTTTGACCTTCCCTTGCAGTGCTTTGCCACGCACCCAGGCGGTACCCAAGCCATTCTTTGAACAGAGTTGGCCAGCATTTCTCTGGCTTTATGCTGTCCCCGTAGGGATGGAACCTTGATAATCATCATAGTTACCATGATAGTCACTGTAATTACTGTCTATGTCTATCATTGCTAGGCAATGATAGTGTACCTGAATAAGTTTGGCCATAATGCTATTGATTTGGTCTTTTATGAAATCTGTTATTTTTCTAAAAACCCAGGGTCCGAAAGCTATCAATAGAATGATGCTAATAAGAGGGCCGAGGATGGGGGGGGCCGAGGTAGGGTAGGAGTCCATTCAGTCTGCTCCAGAGGGGGTTCTCGAATAATTCTCTCCATCTTTTCACTAGATCCTCTTGTAACTTCTTTATCTTGTCTCGGACGATTCCGGATTTGTTAGCATAGAAGCAGCAGCGTTCCTGTAGGGCCAAGCATATTCCTCCCTGTTCTGCTGTGAGGAAATCTAACCCTCTTCTATTTTGTAGTACTGCCTCAGCTTGCGAATCTATTTGATCTTGGAGATCATTGATAGTGCTTGAAAGAGCTTGGACATCATCAATTAACTGATTAGATAGTTTATTATAGGTGTGTAAAGCTGTCCCTAGTCCGGCAGAACCGGTAGCTACAGCTCCAGAAATTCCTAGACCAACAAGTAAAGGAATAAATTGAACAGCCCGCTTACTGCGTCCAGCGATATAGTCAATGCTGGGCAGGGGAACGGGTTCATTCCCTGGGATAATATCAGTATCGGGGAGGATACTGGCCTGTGTACATAATCCTGTCCAGTTTGCAGGTAGGGCCGTGTAGGCCATGTTTCCTCCACATATAAATACTCGTCCTGGAGCGGGACAGAGAGGTGAACTATAGTTAGTAATAGAGGAGCAACTTGTAAAGCTAACGAATCCTACATTTAAACCAACAGTTCTCAGCCCTCTGAGACCAGGGCACCTCTCGTCTCCACGCAGCATCTTCTTCAAGCAGCCTCCTGGGAGAATCCTGGGGGGCAAGAGGCTCCAAGCAGCCCCCTCCCTTGCCTCCTTCTGTCCCTTTCCTTCCTCGGTTTTCCTCAACACACTCGATGGTGCCCCACCACAGAGAATCCACCATGTCCTCCGAGCAGGGTCCTCCTCATGAATCTACCATCAGTTTTGCTGGGACCCTCTGACTCATACTGCAAGAGGGGCCTCAGACTAGGGCTGCCCACGCTCTTCCGCGGGACCTCTGAGGGACTGCAGCTGTCCTCTTTAGTAGATAACCATCAATTTGTGCATTCCTCTAAAAATGGGCGGAACATCTCCAGTGAGCTGGGGATGAACGATAAGTCACAGTTCCCCACTGGCAAGCTGACAGGAGGTTGTAAGAGAAGCGGACCCTCCTCTTGGTAGTAGTTCTGATAGCACCTTGGTCGGCTTGGGGCTCACAGAGGAAATCCCCTAGGCCCTGCGGGTTTATCTCAGATAAAGAATGAACCTAGAGATGCTTGGCTCCTGGACAGGTCTTCTCTTCCAGCCATGGCAGATCCTCACAGCTCCTCGAGTGGTCCCTTTAAGGCAACCCTTGGTGGGCATTGCAGAATAATTAAATGACGATATAGCACAGTGGCTAACAGTTTAGGCTTCCACTTACTGACAAGGCCCTACGTGGATGATCTGTCTCAACACCCCTCTAACCTCCCTTGGACCTCTCCTCTTCTCACTCTGCTCTAGGAACCCTGGCCTTCTAGTTGATCCCCAAACATGCCAGGCAAGCTCTCACCTCAGGGGCTTTGCACCTGCTGTTCCTTCTGCTGGGATGCTTTTCTCCCAGAGATGCAAATGCCTTGCTCAGTACCCTCCCAGCATCCTTCAGGTCTTTGCTCAAACGTCACTTCTCATATTAGAAGCTCTCACTGGCCCATCAGTAGATGAGTAGATAAAAAAGCTGTGGTACACGTACAAAATGGACTACTACTAGGCTGCAAAAAAGAATGAAATCTTACCTTTTGTGATAGCATGGATGGACCTAAAGGGTATTATGCTAAGTGAAATAAGTCAGTCAGAGAAAGACAAATACTATATGATTTCACTTATATGAGAAATCAAAAGAACAAAATAAATAAACAAAATAGAAGCAGATTCATAGATGCAGAAATAGACTGACAGTTGACAGAGGGGAAGGGGTGGGGGACTGGGTAAAAAGGTAAAAGGATTAAGAAGGACAGCTTGGTAGTCTGAGAATAGTCACAGAGATGTAGACTACAGCATAGGGAGTATAGTCAATAATATCATAATACCTATGTATGGGGCCAAGTGAGTACTTGAAATATTTCAGGTGGGGGGAGTCATTCTGTAAAGTACATGATTGTCTAACCACTGTGCTGTACATCTTAAACTAATACAGAATAATACTGAATGTGATCTGTAATTAAATGGAAACAAAACAACAACTATAAGAAGCTCTCGCTAACCCCTTTCCTGACTTTATTTCTCCCCATGACATCTGTTACCACCTAACGCACTTTCCTCTTGTTTAGTCTCTCCCGTAGGATAACATTGCCGTGAGGAAGTCAGTCTGTTCTGTGCATTGCTGTACCCCTGGTGCCTGGAATAGACCTAGCTCACAGGAAGTATATGTTTGTTGAGTGACAGACAGAGGGTTCAAGTAGGGGAGTGACATGGTCAAAGTTATGTCTTGGAAAGCTCACTCCTAAAGCCATATGGAAGGGGGGTAAAGGACTATCTGACCAGGAGCTAGGAGGACAGCTCAGGGGACACAGAGGTCATCCAGGTGAGAGGTGACGGTGGGATGGATGTAGGTGGCAGCAGAAGAGGTAGAGAAGATAGGGGTGGGAGGAAGAAATAGCTAAGTAAACTTGGCAGGGTTTTGGAGCAGGGGCTCAGATACAAGGAGGAAGCAATAAGATGTCAGTTTCTTGGGGTGTCAGAGGGTTGTTGCCATCACTGAGGCAGACGCTGTGTGAGGAAAAAGATCTAGGTCAGGCCAGAGGGAACAGGGAGATGTTGAGTGCGTTTGAGACACACTGAATCGGAGGTGCCTATGGGCCTTTGAGGGTGGGTCCAGGCAGGCAGCTGGGAACATGGAGGGGAGGCTAGGGATGAAGGTTGGGTCTTATTTGCATGTGAGGTCTGGCTGAAACTATGGGTGGGGGTGGAATGGAGAGAAGAGGGCCAAGGAGACCCACATGTAGAAAGCTACTGGTGAGAAACAGAAGTCAGACCGAGTAAGACAAATACTGTATGAAGAGTCTAAAAATACAAAACAAAAACAGACTCATAGAAGCAGGGAACAAACTGATGATTGCCAGAAGGTGTGGGGGGATGGATGGAAAAGGCACAGGGCGTAAAAAGCACAAACCTCCATACAGAAAATGAGGGAGCCACGAGGTGCAGTGTGCAGCGCAGGGAATCTAGTCAACAACGCCGTTGGAACGTGGCACGGTGACAGGTGGGGTCTAGCCTTAGCGTGGTGATCACTCCGTAAGGCATATGAATGTCAGATCACTATGCTGCACACCTGAAGCTAATATAGTGTTGTATGCCAACGACACTGTAATAAAACAATAAAAACATACAGCTTCTGGGGAAGGAGGGGCCTGTGAAGAGTCAGGGGAGGGAGCTAAACCACGGAGGCCATGGAGGAGGCTGCCAGAAGATTGACAGGAGCCAGCTGCAGACCATGGTGGACAGTGTGCAGAGGGAGCTGGGGAAGTGGAGGCAGCCAGGGCAGGTGACACTTAGGAAAGTTAGGGGAGAGATGGAATGGCACCTAGCGGGATGCTGGGACAAGGCTTAGGATGAGAGAACCTGAGCCTGCCAGCAGCCAAGGAGTTGGAGATGAGGATGAAGAGGAGTCAGGGAAGAACAGGAGACGTGTGTGTGTGTGTGTGTGTGTGTGTGTGTGTGTGTGTGTGTTGAGTTGGAGGCTGCGGCTTGTTTCCACAAGTGAAATCAATGTAGTGCAAGACTTCCTCAGCTCAATAACTTATTAGCACTTTTTAATTACTGGGATGTAATTAATTCATCCCAAGTATAGCAGTTCTGTGAAGCACACCACACGTGCTGGGCTGATAACATTCTCCCACATTTGCAGGGTGCGCACACCAAGACATTTTGTTGCATGAAACCTGGAGGGAAATATCCGAAGAATACACATGTTTGTTTTAAGCTGTGTTTCTTGATCCTGGAAATAGATACTATAAATGGAAGAACTGAGCTCCGAGGCCGCTGTGCTGGGGGGGGGGGGGGGGGGGCAGCTATTGGTAAGCTTTCAGTTCCGTGGCTCGAAGCTGTGCATGGGTGTCAGCTGAATCTAAAGGAAGGTGGAGACAGTCCATGAAGATTTCCAGTGGCCCCTGAGGTCTTGGTGGTGTCTCTGGCTAGAGCAGCTCCCACATGATGGCGCAGAGAGTGGGGTGCTGGGACTGGTCAATTCCCCCAGGTTGGCGCAGCATCTTGATCACCCTGTATCCTCAGGCCCTGCACAGCCTCGGTCCCCAGCAGACAGTCAGTAATGGCTGTGAAGCTGGGTGGCTTGGTGAAATGGCCAGACCCTTTTCTGCGGAGCTGAAAGCGAAGGTCAGGAAGGACACTGGGTGCACACAGATTCTTTTGCAGCAGCCACGGGGCAGCAGTGGCCTCAGGACAGAATGTGGGTGGGACCAGGAGGGGAAGGACAATTGGAAGAAAATGGAAACAGGAAGAAGGGTTGGAGGTGGCGCCAGTGCCAAGAAGCCACGCCTGGCGGGAGGGATCACTGTTGCTTTGTCCTGGGCTCTTTCTGTAGCTCCTTCCCTAGAGGACAGCATGGCCTGGTGCTCTGATGTCTGGAGGCCTGTGAGTTTGGGATGACACCCCCTTTCCAGGAGAAGTCCCGGCTGGGCTTTTTGCTGGGACCCCAGACCGGCGCCTCGAAACTTCCCATCCACTATGGCTCGGAGCTCTCCCTCCTTACCAGGAAGCCTTCTGGGGAACAGGACGAGGCCATGGCATCTGCTATGAACATGCTGGCTGCACAAACACCCCCATAGCTGTGGGTGACTGCGAAGGGCGGGCTGCAGCAGCAGGGCCCGTGTGACACGGGCAGGGACTGCTTCATGTTCTCCGGGCCTCGAGGTGCCTGTCCGGGGAATGGGGAGCTGGAGTAGCTACCTGACACGGGGTAGGCTTGGCACACAGGCCTCCTCAGCTCTCCCTTACCCGCCTGTCCGCATGTATCCCCAGCTGCACTCCCCTGTGGGACCTGCCTTCCAATCACTGCTTTCCCCTGGGTCCGCAGGCACTTCCTGCCTATATCTGGGATGCTCTTACCCTTCGAGATGCACCTTGAATGTCTCTCCTCCAGCTCCTTCCCTAGATGTTCCCCTTGTCCTGTCAGGCAGACAGCCTTCCTCAGGCTCAGCTGACAGTTCCTGAGAGCCCTTCATTCATTCCACAAACCTGCTCTAGACCTGGAATCAGGATTCTTGATTCTCCTCTTCTTTCTCTCGTAACTTGCTAGGTGAGCTTGGACGAGTCATTGCATCTCTTTCAAAAAGCAAGGCAGCTGGAGGAGGCGGTTTAAGTTTGATCATTTGCAGGTCAAATTCCAGTTATCCATTAAATAAAGGGCCAACATTCTTCTCTCACCCTGCTGGCTCACTGGAGTATCCACCCCCTCCCCCCCCGCCCCGATCGCTTAGCCTGTATGCAGCATTGCATGTGTGGGCAGGGGCCTTTCGGCCTCTTGCATCTGTCCCTCAAATGTGCCCTGATGTTTGCAACGACATCGCCATCAACCTGACTGCTGCTGATGACGCTTAGAGAAGAGCGCGCACTCTGTGCGGGGCACTGCTCCTTGAGGTAGGTAGGATTATTGTTCCCATTTTACAGATGAGGCAAGTGAGGCGCAGAGAGCTTACATGCCTCATCCAAAGAGGTGTGGTATGGCTCCATGATGGATCTAAAGCCGGTGCCCTTGAATTTGTGCCTGTTGCCCCCGCAGCCCCCATGATGCTCCCACAGGCTCCAGCACCTACCTTCCTGCAGTAGGGACCCACACCAACAGAGTGAAACCCACCCCCCTAAGACTCCTGCCGAGCCAGGGCCCTGTGCCAGGGTCTCGCACACCGTGGGGAGCTGGGTCTGAGCTGGAGAGGTAACTGGCAGGAAGCGTGGAAATGCCCCGCAGGCCTGGGGCTTAATTTTCGTTCCTAAAGCAACAAGACTCAGAGTAACAACAAGAAAAGAAAGATGAAGCCTCTTCGGCAGGAAGATCTAGCTGTTCTGCTAATGCAACAAAAGGTTCGTTGGGTTTTTATTCCTGTTTAGCAACAAAAAAGATTTGTTGGTGAGCCTATAGTGATTTTTTTGGGGGGTCAAAAATGAAAATTATTTCCTCTGATTTCAAGAGCGTGGGCACCCCCCAGCACCTACAACAGCACGTGGGACGAGAAGCTCGAGGTCCGTTTACAACTGTACCCCTAAGTGGTCCTTTTTTCCATAATTTCATGGTTTGTTTGGAAAACTGCCCGACTATGACATTGTGTCATCTGGGATAACACAGCCCCGGCGTGGGGAGTGATTGCTGAAAGGCAATCTCTTCTCGAACAGCGTAGGAGATAAAGCGTGAATTCAAAACCGAGTCAGAAAAACAATTTAAAAAGCGCCAACTAGAACACAAACAGGAGCCCGTGTCACACGCCGTTTAAAACACTGTAAGCAGCGAACATTACGGAGAATCCCACCCCCTAGCTTGGTATTCTCTGGCGGTCTTTGGGGCCGAGGACAACTGTGGCTCCAATTTTGCCACAAGAAGAAAGGAATGCCACATCCTACATCTTCCGAAGCTTCGGTTTTCAGCAAGAGACCCCGCCTGGGACTTCCCGAACAGTGGTGTCGGGCCTGCGAGGGCGAGCTGAAGCAAGGGTTCTGAGTGCAGTTTTGATTTCCCACATGCTAATGATCCCTAAATGATGTGCTATTTCCTTCCAGGTTCACAAGGCACCCCATTGCCATGGCAACGGGGATGTGATACCAGAAGTTCTCTGGTAACTGGGGCTGAGAAGGTTGCCTCCCTTGCTGAGTGGAGAGGCCAAGGGGTGTGAACCCCGCCCCCTTTCCTATAAGGACTTCTGGAGACAGAGAAAACCTAGAGAATGAAGTCATAGCTTCTCCTTGTAAAGTCTGGTAAGACTAGAGAATGGAATAGATGATTTAAAAATTTTTATTTGGGGGGGGGGAAGGTGCTTTTAAGTTTCCTGTGTTAGTAAGTCCCTGGCGATTTGGGACAAAAGATAAATGATCATCAAAGACCTCAAGACGGTATTAAATACCGCCCTGCCATCGCGGGGGCAGCAGATGGGAAGTTGTTCTTGACACCCTCCTTTCTTCCGAGGCACCCCCCTCCCCTGCCCCTGGCCAGGGCCTGGAGTTGCCCCTGAGCTGAGGCTGGGAAGGCTTCTCTGCAGGCCTGACCCACGGGCCCGGCCTGCAGAAGGGCATCTCCGAGACAATATCAGGCCGACTCAGTGCCTTCCACACCCACTTTCCAGCGACCACAAGCCACGTGGGCCCCGACACGCTGCCAAGCCCAGCTGGGCAGAGCCTTGCTGCTGCCTCTGAGGACCCTGCACAGTTTATGCATCTCCCTGGCCCGAGGACACACAGGGTTAGATGCAGGATGACGACAGGTGTTACTAATACCAACACCTACAACGTGCCCACACATCTTCAGGGGTTTCTGTGAGCATCTCATGTACTTTTCTCCACAGAGGAGGCGGGTATTGCTGGTAGCCTTGATTTGACATCTGAGAAAAGGCTCAGAGAGGTGGAGTCATGCACCCAAGACCACACAGCTAGGACGTGGCCGAGCTGAGCTGTAACCTCTGGGGGCCTCACAAGTCCTGTTCTCCACTGACAGAGACCTTTAGGCCACTGGCTCTGCCATACCGCCTGGGTGGGGACTCACAAAATCTGTGCACAACTCAACAGATCTCGAGGATTTTGTGGGTAAAATCGATCAGCATGAAACAGAACCCGAATCTGCTCGCTCCGCGCCCCACCTATTCTTGGTTTTGTGGTGGCTGTGTTTGCCTCGCATGAAATGAGAAATGCTGTTTGAATAACAGACGGGGAGGGAGCCTGAGGCAGAGTGAAAACCTTCGGAAAGATGCAACTTGGGGGACATTGGAAACTGGAGAACAGAACATCAGTCTATAAAACTCGACACGGCCAATACAGCCAGAGCAAGGTCAAGCGTTTTAGAGCTCACAGCTGCTGGGGACTCCGCAGGCTTGCGGCCAGCCAGGGCTCCCGGGCCAGGGGCATTTTTCCTGGGCTCGTTTTGGCCTCATTTCCATAAAGTGCCTCATGATTTCTGGAGCACCTCAGCATTAGCGTCATAAGCACAGCCATGAAAGTGCCCAAGGCTGTTCCCATCAGGAATAAACTTGGCTTTCTAGAGCCCTGAGTGCTCCCGGGCTCCCTGCTGCCACAGCCCGTGGCTGAGGTGGGGAAGGTCTTCACAGGTGGCACGGGGAGAAGCTGCAGAGGCCACAGACCTGTGCTCCACCACTGAAACACGCCTGTCACACGGTGTACCGTGTGCCACGTGCCATTCATCGGGGCCACCTCAACATAGGAATTTGCTTTCTAACCCTCACACCTTCCAGCATCCGTGAGCCACTGAGTGTCTCCTGGGTGCCAGGTCCTGAGAATGGATCAGGTGTGAAGAGCCCTAGGCCCTGCCCGAGACTCTATCCCTCCGGCCGGAACTGCCATTGGCCTTCTCTTCGGACTCAACCCGAGTGCGGAGCACGAACCCCTTGACCCTGACTCCATGGACATGTTCTGATGTCCACTCAGGGTCTTGCTCAGGGCGTTCTGGCCAGGCCAGGCCAGGCATGGACTTCCACCAGCGACCACTCCAGGCCGGAGCTCAAGAGCCCGACATGCTGGGACCCGCTGCGCTGGTGTCCACCTGGCCACATGCTCTGCACAGGTGGTCCCGATTCATGAGACTCTATGCAGGTGCATGTAGGCCCTATCGGCATCCCGACAGGGCCTGCCTCGTGGCTGGTTCCTCTGTGTCCCATGGCAGCCAGGGCATCACCGGGCCCCCCTGGATCCTGCTCTTCGAGGGCAGGTGGCCACAACAGAACCTGCATCCCCCAAAGGCCATCGCGGCCCGGCTGGGAAGGCCCCCGCCTTCCTCTTTCTCTACTGCCTTTACACTTTAACCGTAAGCTCAGCGCGCCGGGTCAGTGGTCAGAAGAGCCTCGGAAGAACCATCCCCAAAGCCCAAACCACAGGGGCACGAAGCCACCTTCCTACCTGTAAGGAAACAGTCCTTGCTGTGGGCGACGACGATCTTCTTCTGCAGCCGGCACGCGGCGCGGTGGAGCTCACAGTGGTTTTCATAAAACCGCCCGTCGGAGCCGCACACGGGCACGTAGCTGGGCTTGCAGGCCTCCAGGCACCGGCATTCGGGTTGCCCCGTCTCGCGGCTGAGCGCGCACCTGCTCCCACGGCCGCACAGCTTCTGCCCGCAGGAGGACCGCGGCCCGTCATGGTCGGAGAGCCCTGCCAGGCACACAAACGCAGAGGTCAGCAGCAGGCACTCGGGCAGGTGCTGGGATTCCTGGCAGGCTCTTCCAGGTCCTGGCGAGCAGAAGCTCCCTCTGCCTGTGAGGCCAAGGCCTGGGGGCTCGGGTGCCGGAGGGAGCCCCTTCCCTCCAACAGGAAGTGGCTGAGGGTGCCAAGAGCAGTGTCCTGGAGTGGCTCACACCAAACCTCTCCTCTGGGAGGGAGAAGTAGACGGGATGACATGGAGGTGGCAAAGTGCCCATCTCCTAAGAGATGTAGAGGCGTGAGTCAAGCTCCCATAACACACTGCAGGGAGGGGACCCGAGGTGAGGAGGAGCTCTGGGCAGGGACGGAGGCGTGGGCCGGGGAAGGGGAGCAAGGTGTGGTTCCAGGGGACTGAGAGAGGCAGAGGAACTTCGGTCCCACATGTCAGACACTGGGGAGCCGCTGCTGAATCTAGGGAGGAGGGTGTAGAGTGAGGAGGAAGCGGTGTCGGGATGGGGCGGAGGGCAGTCAGGGCAAGGAGGCCAGAGCTCCCCGAACGCATCGTCTGCGGTGGCGGCAGCAGCCTTTCTCCACTGCCTAGTCCCTCCCAGAACAGCGCTGCAGCCCTGGCAAGAAGGCTGAGAACCGCGCTGGTTGGTTTGGCTCAATGGGTGGAGCGTTGGCCTGGGGACTGAAGAGTCCCAGGTTCGAATCCGGCCAAGGGCACACACCTGGGTTGTAGGCTTGATCCCCAGTAGGGGGCGTGCAGGAGGCAGCCGATCAATGGTTCTCTCTCATCATGGATGTTTCTATCTCTCTCTCCCTCTCCCTTCCTGTCTAAAATCAATAAATTAAAAAAAAAAACACACACAAAAAGAAGGCTGGGAACCTGCACACAGCACATGCCCATGACGACCTCAGGCAGTGGTGCCCAGAGCTCAGAGGGCCAAGCGGGCAGGAGGAGGGGAGACTGGCTCATGCCGAACGGGGTCCCCTTAGTGCAAGGCCAAGCAGGCGCCTCGCCCAGCGTCACACATGGCCACAGGAGCCCAGGAAACTGGCTGACTGCACATGGCACTGATAGCAACAGATAGGAAGGCGAGGATTACAACGGGATGCCCAATTAAAACACGAATGCAGATTTCATGGCCACAGAAGTTTTGCTTTCAAGTTTTAATGAAACCTGCAAAATGCTCAGCAAAACAGAATGGCACTCAAGCCTGCCCCTCCAGCTCCTAGCCCATGGGCTAAAATTGTCTACGGGGAGAAAAAAAAGAACCGTCCTTTTCTTGTTTTTGGTTAAGCCTGCTTTTCATCATTACAGATTTGAAAGGAAAAGAATCAGTTATCGGTAGATTAAGTGCTTGACTCAATAACGCATTTAAATTCCTCCGGCCTTGGCCAGCTAAGAAATATTGACTTTTTCTTGAATCATGATAAACTAGAAGGTCAAAATATCTCCAAGCAGTGCAAAAGTGCGGTCCTGCGCGGGCGAGTGAGTGTCCTTTATCCACTCTGCTAATTGCTCCGCGTCACCTCGAAGGCTCCGCGGTGCACGGCTTCCTGCCGAGGCCGACGGGCAGAGGGAGCGTGGCTCAGGGCTGGAGGCCCTCACCCCGGTGTTTATGGCTGCTTTGCCACAAAGTGTGTTTGATGAGCCTGATTCCTGGAAATGGGTGACCTGGGAAAGTGCCTGCGGCTACTGGAAGAAACTAACAGCTGTGCAAAGGTCAGCATGTCTGTCTTCCCCGACACAGCGCCAGGGCACAGTGCATTGCCATGGCAGCGCCATTTCAGTAAACTGCCGTGTGTGTGATGGGAAGGGCACCCACTAATTGCTCCATTTGGAGAAAAACAAGAGTTAAGGTTTCTGAGTCGATGGCGTCTTTTGCTTCTGCTGTGCTGCCCACCCCGGCTGTGCTCTTGACCCCTAAATCAGCTCCAGCTCACACCTGGGGTACCTTTCCTGCCATCTCCTGTCCAAGTGCCCCTCTCTGAATCCTCCTGCCCCATAGTGTCTGCTGCACTCTCTGGCCTCAGGAGACCCCGCAGGGGCTGGGCCTTTGTCCTTACATGGCCCCTGTACACTCAGGTTTTAAGAAACACAACAGTTTGAAAAGCTGATCTCCTTTACGCAGATGTTGCCACTGCTCAAACCCCAGGCTAGAGGCTGAGATGATGAGGGTGCAGTGAACTTTTGAGGGGTGCATCTCCCCTGGCCTCCTCCAAGGGAGCAGGAGGGAAGCTGGAAGGGTGGTGGCATAAAGGGGACAGGAGTCCTGGAAGGTGGGCCTTCTGGGGCAAGGGCACTGGAGTCTGGAGTGGCATTACAGGGAGGGGCTCCAGAGACCACCAAAGCCAGCTCGCTCTGGATGGGGAGAACCTCTCTCCCAACCCTTTCTCCTTAGAATCACCCACAGACGCAACTACAGTGAACGCCTCCTAAGAGCAGCATTGCGTGTGCCAATGCCCACGTTCGATTCGCTCGCAGCGTGACTGAGGTCATCATGTTCAGAAAACGTGCCCACCGGGCCTTGTGAAGTGGTCAAAACACTCAGCTTCCGACATGGAATCAGCTGTCAGCAAACAACTGATTTCTAATATTTGCAATTAAAGTAAAAGTCACTTTAAAGCCTGCCCCTGCCGCTTCCCCGCCTGCGGGCAACAGGCCTGCGCCAAGCTAGGAACACCCACACCGGGATGGGCCTGGGAGCCCGTCTGCCTCAGAGACGCCAGCAAACCGTGGCTTCCTCATTAAACAAGCCCCTGTCACCACTGCCTCCTTGTTACTAAAACAGGATGAATTCCCCGCTCTACCAGGATGATGATAAAACTGTAGTGGGAAAGGTAACCAGGTGAGACCGCCCGCAACTGCCCCAGTGTTGACGAGGCAACCATGATGCACGCAAAAGACATAACGTGTTTAACGTATAGTCATCCAGGAAGTCATTTCCCCGGGGGAGAAACTGATCATCGTACCAAATAAGCTGCTTTTCAACACTGATTGAATTTACTGAACATGATCAGAAATGGGAATTGTTACACGGAAGTTAGGACAGGAGGAGAAACAAGTCCGTTTGTACCAGTCAGAGCTACAGACTCCCTCTGCAGCTCAGGTAAGGATTCTCCATTCGAGCATCACAGACCGGGGAACTGCCAACCCAGAGCGCAGGTGGAGGCGGTGGAGGTTAGCCACGTCCAGGTCACGTCTGTGCGATCCCAGTGGATCACACACAGGTAGGGGGTTCTATTCCTTCACCCAAGCAGGAAGCCTCTCTCACCACAGAGCACAGACAATTCGTAACCGGTTCCTTGGCACAGAGTAAACCTATGCAAGGTCCCCTCTCAGGACTTTCAGGGAAATATAAGCGAGCCTGAGTTAAAGATTTATTCGACTCATTAAGGAGGGGGTGGGCAAGAGAAGGGAAGGAGGTCTATGGGGGTGGAGGAGATGGCTAGATGAGAGACATAATTGGCTAATGACCTACAGGGCAAGCACACCATAACCTCTGGGGTCATTTTTCTATCGGAAAAAAAAAAGAGTTTGCATTTTACTGGAAACAAATCTACAAGTTAATGTGTAACTGCATAGTCTGGGCCTTTAATCAGCAGTAAGCTGACTGAACAAACCCGTAGCCCAGACAGTGCATGATCCCCGGTGGGTCTGTGCAACGATGCTCCAGTAAGACACGGGAGGACTGGCCACACCAACCCTTTGCCTTATTCCCAAGTTTCAGATAATTCCCTAAAACATAAAATGCCTACAGTGACCTGTGGCATCTGAGTGGGCTGCTAAGGACGGTCATCCTTTCCCCTACACGGCTGGGGCACCTCTTTCCTTTGGAACCCCCAGCCAAGCACAAAAAAACAAAAAACAAAACAAAACCCAGAAGGGAGACAGAAGGGAGGCCCCAAACACCAAGATCAGCTTTGCTGAGACGCATAAGAACTCTCTGTGTCAGAGGCACGCGGTGGAGTCGGCCTGTGCGTGAGCGGATGATGCAGGACTGCGTCACTATCCTGCAAGCTGCATCAGACCTCTAGGGCTCACGCGTGTGCAGCTGCGTTTCCAGTAACACACGGTTAAACCTCGGAACGGACCCTGGCGCTTGTTAGCTCTGTGACCCAGGCAAGTCCCCTACCCTCTTTCCCCTCTAATTTAAAATGAGAAGATCAACGGTTTGCTGCTTACAGGATTGTTTTGAGGATTAAACAAGAGAATTCATGTCCGGAGCTGGGTAAGTGCTCAGTTGGTGCTGCGTTGACTTCCTCGGACTGAAAGCTAAGCAGCCATTTGGTTTTACTGATGCGCGTATACACCGCGGGTTGGTCCGTGTTCAAGCCTGACTTAGTGAAAAGGTGAGCATGTTTACACTGGAAGCATGGGCTGGTTTTAAAAGGCAGACTTGAAATAGCACGCTTCAAATATCGCAAGGAAATGCTTCCCTTCCAAATTTCCCCGCCTTGGGCATTTGCTTGACTGGGTAGACTCTTGCCCAGCTTCTGAGCGGAGGGCATCTGAAAGTGACCAGAACTGACCCATAACCCAAACTCCGCAGGTTCCACTGGACATCTCGGGTGGTGCCAGGCAGCGAGCAGGGCCCTGAGCTGCCAGGCGAGCCCGGGCTCAGTGTCCCAGGCAGCCCACACACGGCCCCGGTCCCGCAGATGCCTGGGGCCCACTCGTAGTCAGCTCTGGTGCTTCTCTTTCTTCCCGGTGCCCTTTGCTCTGCTGTGCCGTTTCCCCCTCTGCGTTGTGTGATGACAGTACTGCCACCTGACCCACGACTTCTAGAGCTTTCTCCCCAAGGTCCCCTCCAGGCGTTCTCCACGTAATCCGAGCTCCCAGGCTGATGGCCTGGAGGTTGCGCGGCTGCTGGCCAGCACTCCGGCACTTGTCACCACAGAGCTCAGTAGGCTGCTCAGACAGAACAGCAGGCCCTGGGGCAGAGCCTGCAGCAGCCCGACCTCACAGCCACTCGGCGCTCAGAGGCCTGGACAGATGGTCTCTGCGGTTTTAGGACAAGACCAGGTTCCACTTCTTACATTCAGGGCTCAGCACAGGGCCTGGCACAGAGCAGGCTGCAGAAGATGCCGGGTGAAAAGTGAATCTGGGGAAGACACTGCAGAGACCCCAGATTGAAGGCTGGGGGTCTGAGGAATCAGAAATGAATCGTTTTTAAAGAAACAGGCAGGTGACACGCTGAGCAGTAAGGGTGGAGGTTGTGGAAAGCATTGAGTGAGAGTCCACAGACCGGGGTTCTACCAACGCAGGTCTCGCGCACATGTGAGCCTCGGTTTCCTTATCAGACATGAGGGGGTTGTATAGAGATCCCTGGAGCTGGAAAAATAAGCTCACACCTGTGAATTTAGGATGTACATAGAAGCCTGTGCTCTGGCTTGCATGCCTTCTGGTTAGAATAAAATGACAATAATCTCTTCTGTTCCTTTTTACGTCTATTTGCCCTATTACTTTTTTGGGCAATCCTCACCTAAGGATATTTTTCCATTGAGTTTCAGAGAGAGTGGAAAGCAGGAGGAGAGACAGAGAGGGGGGGAGACATGGGTGTGAGAGAGACACATCGATTGGTTGCCTCCCACATGTCCCCGACAGGGGCGAGGGATCGAGCCTGCCACCAAGATATGTGCTCTCGATCGGAATCAAACCCGGGACCCTTCAGTCCGCAGCCAATGCTCTACCCACTGAGCCAAACCCGCCAGGGCTTCACTGACTTCTGTGGGTTATTTCTGGGACTTTCTTGGGAAGAAAAGCTTCATAAAAATGGGAAGCACAATAGGATTCTTGCCTCTGGGAGAGTGCCTCTTACAAAATGGTTGTGTTTTAGAGCACTTCCTCCAAACACATTCCTATCCCCAAGGCCCTGTTCTTTGCCTAAAGCCTCTTCAGTCTGCATCTGTCTTATCCTCTGTCACCGGAGCCCTCACTTCTCCTCCTGGCACCACGCTCCCTTGTCACTTTCCCTCCTCGGGGCTCCCTGAATCTCCGGCTTTGAGCAGAGGGCCAGATGTTGCACTCTCAATGGGTCTTCACTCTCCCGCTGTTGCCTCATTATGAGGGTTCTTTCCTGCTTCTCCACCAACTAATGATTCCAGGCCACGACACCTCGGGCTGCCTCCAATTATTTCCAGGGTTGTTGTGGAGACACTCAGTGTGTGCACGGCGATGCTCCCCGCACCTTCTCCTCTAGGCTTACGAGCACTGAGGGGATGCTCCCCCGTTCCAGGGCGCTTCACCTGCTACACACGTGCTGCCCCGGGGTAACACCTCAGGCCCCTCGTCTCAGATGTCTCACAAGCACAGACAATGACACGCTCTTTTTGATTATTCTTTTAAAGAAGAAAAGACAGAGCTCAATTACAATATCTAATATTAGCACAGAAAAATTTAGTTCTCTAACCAGAAGGGTGTCAATTTCTCCTCTCCAAGATCTGTCTTATCTCTCGGTGAGATTAGCAGCCATAAAATTATGCACTGGATAATATCAAAACAAAGCTGAGTCACAGTATCAAGTAGATAATTTCATTTTTTCTCTTCTCTTCCCTTACCTGAGCCACATTGCACCGAGGCCTCTGGCAGGCGGGCCCCAGGCTCAGGGGAGGCTGGCTTTCTTGGGTGGGCTGTGTCCAGGAGAGCGGGCGCTGACCAGACAGTAGGAGGCTTTCTCTAAGTGTCTCCACAGGGGCCAGACAACCTGTCTATTCCCAGAATGAGCCCTCCCCCTGACTCAGGCACCACCTGTGGGACCTCTACTTTCTCCTGTTACTTCAGTGTCTGAACTTGAACCCCAGGGAGCAGACAGCAAAAAATAACCATCTACACAATGAGGTCCAGCCTCCAGAGAGGGAAGAATGACCAGAATTGGAGGTACTGCAGGAGGAAGATGACAACATCAGCAGAAACAACGAAGTATCAAAACTTTAGAAGTGAGTGTAGCAAAAAAGAGGGTTTCCACCTGCTGGCATGGCTCAGTGTTTGAGCACTGACCTATGAATTAGGAGGTCACGGTTCGGTTCCTGATGGGGGCACATGCCCAGGTTACAGGCTCAATCCTCAGCAAGGAGGCGTATGAGAGGCAGCTGATCAATGATTCTCTTATCTTCCTCTCTCTTTCTCTCTGAAATCAATTAAAAAAATATATGTATGTGTGTGTGTATATATATGTGTATGTGTGTGTGTGTGTGTGTGTGTGTGTGTGTATATATATATATATATATATATTTTTTTTTAAAAGGGTTCCCAAGAAAACCATGCATTTGAACCAAAAAGAAACAAAGGAATTTAAGGAGAGAATAGTCCTTACTGAGGGTCCTATTAGTGGCCTCCAAGATTAAGCAGAGGACATATATCAAAATCCAGAGCCAAAACAGAAATAAAAAGCCCTAAAGTACAGTAGTTATTCCAAATTAAAGTGTTAAGCAAAAAGGAAAGAAGGAAAACTCCCTGAATGAGTCATTGTAAATGGCCAACCAGTGTTTTAATGAAAGTAGGAGCCAAACAGGGATATCTGTCCTCACCATTTTTTTATTTGAAAAGGAAGGAAATAACACATGAAAATGAAATAATCAATAAAAATTCAGAAAAGGCAACTAACAACTACCTCTTTTTTACTATTTGGGTATCTGTATACTTATAACACCAAGAGACTAGTGAAAAATGTTAAAATTGGAAGAGAATTATGAGGTGGTTGGGCAGATGATATGAGGTGGTTGGACAGATGATAAATATGCCAAAATTAATCATTCTTCTCTTCATTAGCAATAAACATTTTGAAATGGAAAAGGTAAAACATTCCACTCATAATAATGGCAAAAAAACCATAAAATATTTATGAATAAATTTAACAAGGAAGCCACAGGACTGATATGAAAAAGACTATAAAACCTTATTGAAGGTCGTAAAATAAGACCTGAACAAATGCAAAAACACTTCTTATTCTTGGGTGGGAAGATGCTCCCATAAATTTATAAATCTAAGGAAATCCCTTTGGAATTGGATAAAGTGACCTTAAGAAGATCATTTAGAAGAGTCCGTACCGCAGAGAACCAAGACAAAGAAGAAGGAGCCTGGTGAAGGGAGATGAGTCATCCCAGAGATCAGAACATCAAACCGGAAAGCTGCTGTGTTCGTGTCAGAACAGTATTGACCGAGAAACAGACAAGTCCACGTAAATCTGACAGGGAAAAAGAGAGGACCCAGAGACAAACCCCACTACATACGACAATTTGCTGTATGACGAGAGTGACCACTGCATTGGGAAAACGAGTCATCTGATAATGACCAGCTTCCCACCTGCCGTTAAATGACACTGAAACCCCATTTCACGCCACGAAAAATTAACACTCCAAGAGCCACCGTTATTCTTGTTAAGTAAGGAGTAGCGATGGAAGAACATGATACACTCTGTGGACAGCATCAGCACTGTGGTGCAAGGAACGACTACGGGCTCACGCAGTTCCCGCTTAAAGGAAAAGAACCATTTAGTAGTTTTGAAATGTTCCTGTTTCCAGTCCCGTTCCCTCATTTCCACACAGAGGTAACCGCTATCCTGAATTTTGTGTCTATGTTTCGTTGGCTTTTCTTTGCAGTTTGAGCTCATCTTTGTGTTTCCACACAATATATTGCTTGGTTTACATGTTTTTGGACATTCGGTGAATAGGAAGGCATCCTCCTGTTTGTGTGGAGACTTACTTCATTTGCTCTTACACCGTTTTGTTTCATCCACATCATTGCGTACACCGGTGGCTCCTCCATTTCCACTCACAGTGCCCGCTGTGTGCACATATTATTAGTATTTATTTGGTTGACATTAAATTGTTTATTGCCTTTTTCTATGGTTCTCTTTCTTTTGTTTCCTTATTCAGAGCTGAATATTTCATCTTTTTTTTTTTTCTTCTACTCATAACCTTGCCATTGTAGATAAAACGCTTTGGGGTCCCAGGTTTACATGGGGAGTGGGGAAAAATTTCCCAATCCTTCCGCCTTCAGAGGGCGTTGGGATTGGTGCTTGTGATCCTGGATCGTGCCGGGTATGCAAACCAAAGCTGAAGCTCAACCAGTTGGACAAGACAGCATCACAGTTACTGCACTTCTCTGGCTTCGTGATTTCACTTGCTTTTCTAGCCTCCTAAGTATTTAGTATTTTTCTTACAAGCACATCAATGCTTAAGAGGATTTAAAACATATTTATCTGCCATGTTGCCAGAGGCAGAAGTCAGATGATGACTTTAAAAAATAGATCCGACAATTAAAAAGCACTTTGAGATAAATACAGGGATATTATCTTCAACACACCACCACTTGGCCCTTTGGCGCGTGGATGGGAACCGTTCCTGCGGCAGTGGAGACTCAGGAAGAGCGGGGCCAGGGCAAGGTCACCTGTCTTAATTTGCCTGCGTGTTTAAAGCAAATTTAAACTCGTCTATCACCAGGAACTTAAACAACAAAGAGAAGTCTATGAACGGGGTGCCATGGAGAAAAGAAAGAAAAGCACAGGTGTCACTAACAACCTGTGCCCCTACCTGCCACCTCCAAACCCAGAAGGGGGGTCTCTCGGGGACAGTGCTTTCCTGCAGGCGGCCAGGGACAAATGCCAGGTCAGCGACTGACCCCTTTTGTTCCACTTCCAAGAAGAGAAATAAAAAAGACCGAGCAGAGTTTGAAGCACTTTCTAGCCAGCAATGCCTTGCTTCCGGCAGGCCCCACACAGTGTGGGTCCAACCAATACTGTCATCTGATCTCTAGCGGATTTGGGTCAGAACAAGCTGTTTGTGACTGGTCCTGCACTCCTGAGGCAGTAGCATCAGAAAGTGGGGCTTTACTCTCATTGACATATTTCTTCCTAAGCCCCAGGCAGCAGTCATTTTGTTAGTCAGTTCTCGCTCAATCGGACTTAGAGTGGCAATATTAGACAACATTAAAAAGAAAAAAACCCACTTCTAAGCAGGTCATATTAACCAAAACAAATTTATCTTTGATTCGTGATAACAAGCACACTTATTATCACAACCTTGAACAGGTCAGAATGACATCTGTTCTTTTTTTCCAAGCAGAGAAGAACCATTTTTCTTTTTTAATCTTCAAAAAAGTCATAGGAGGAAGGCAGCAGAGCATAGTGGTGGCCAAATGGGGGTCAGGCCTCACAAGGAAAGGGACCAAAGGGGTGGTGGCCCAGTTGGTTCTAGTAGGCAGCCTAGGTGGGTGACGAACCCACACAGGAAGTTGGCTGAGTGGGGCAGCAGCCCTATGGGGTACGGAGATGATTTATATATGGGGAACATAGCAACAAATAAACATATAGAGGAACCTGGGAGCTAGTTTTCTCACTGAAGAGGAGAGTTACAGACATGTAAGCGGGAAGCTAGAGTGACCCGCAGTTGCTTGGATTGGCACTGGAGGTGCTGATGTGAGCGCAAGCTTCTCAAGATCTATGTGTGTGCATATGCATGTACATATGTGTGTGTCTTACATCTCTTCTCTGAAAGGATCGGAGGGCAGCGGAACCCCAGTGGCAAGGAGCACATTTAATTCTCATGTCTTGGTTTCGAAACACAACTGACCACTAAGGCAACCAACGCTTTTTGAAGGAATGGCTTATTCCAGGGAAGAGGCAAGGAAAGCATATCTTGCTGGGCCAGGAAGGAAGGAAGCACTTCAAGTCATGGGCATGTCAAAAGGACACAGAAGCCAGTTGGAAGAAGTGCCCATTGGCCAAACCTGGGATGTTGGAGCGTAAAAATAAACAGTGACAGTACTTGATGATATCCTATCACATAAACAAAAATCCACACGGGTTTTTAAAACGTGAGCAAATAAATGGAAACAGAAAAAACTCTTTCTTATAGAACGTCAGCTAATAAACGTAGAAGAAACGATGGAACTAGAAAAATTTAATTTGGCCATCATGGTGTACTAATTAACTCAGGAATAAAAATATCAACAAATAGTAAAATTGGTGGGTGAAAGTGAGAAGAATAACAGGATATTTACATGATTTCAAAGTGTCTCAGCATAAAATTTGTTAATAGTAAAGAAAAACAGCAGCTTTACGGAGGAGAAAGCAAGCAGATATCACTGTGCTTGTGATCAAAGCTAACACTACCAGGGATGGGACAAGTGGACATCGATTCCTAACTTGATGGGATGCAGGGAGGAAAGCTCGGCATAACTTCAGGTACATTCTTGCCCCAAACTCACAGCCTCAGTGTAGTCACGAGGAAACATCAGACAAATGCAAATGGAGAGACATTACAACATCTGGCCTGCCATCTTTAAAACGTTAATGATACGGGGACAGGGAAGGACTGAAGAACTGATCTGAATGGATGCCGGCTGAGGAGAGATGACCACTAAGTGCCATGGGCGACCTGGCTTACGTTCTCTTTCTATAGAGGACATTATGAGGACAGTTTGCAAAACCTGAATGGAGTCCTTGGTGAAGGATATATCAGAATTCATTGTACTACTCTTGCAATTTTCCAGTAAAATGGAAAATATTGTGAAGAAAAACACGGCACCTAAAATTTCATAGACAGATTTCTACTTCTGGCTAGGATACAGAAGTGTGCAAAAGACTGTTGTTCCTATGATAATATCAAGAAAACACCAAATAAACTAAAATCCATATCTTTTTAATCATCATGGGATAATAATAATAAAGAAATAGATATACAAGTGAACCAAATTCAGAGGATGAGCCTTTAACAGGGCTGAAACATAAAATATCTGAAATAAAGGATTTGTTAAATGGTCTTTAGTAATGAGAGCTGATGGGACACAGCAGGAAACAGGGTCAATTAATTCAAAGACAAGTCAATAATGAAAAAGGCCCAGACTAAAGTATGGAAGAGAGGAAAAAAAAGAACAGATCATTAAAGAACTGTGGGATGATCTAAATATGACTAACATACCTATAACTGGAGTTTGAGAAGGAGAGGAGAAAAAGAATAGGGCAGAAGAAATACACGAAAAGATGCTGGGTAAAAATTTACAGAGCTGATGAAAGACATCAACTCAATATCCCGTAAGGTCAGTGACTTCAAATAAATACATAGAAAATCTCAAAGGCAAACCCTCATCAAACTACTGAAAACCACAGAAAACAAGAAAATGTAACAAGCAGCTGGAGGGAAAAAAGATGCATCTGCTTCAGGAAAACAACGATAAGAATAATGTTTCACTTCTCATAAGAAAAAAATGGAACCAAAGAGATAATGAACTAAACTTCCACTTCAATAAGAAAGAAAAAGAAGAAAAAATACCAAAGAGAAGTAGAAGGAAGAAAAAGTTAATAGGAGAAATCACCGAAGCCGAAAACATTCCCATATGAGTGTTCTGGAACCCCCATATCCTTGCCAACACTTGCTATGGTCAGCCTTTTACATTTTCGCCATTCTAACGGGTGTGCCGTGGCATAGCACTGTGGTTTTAATCTGCATTTCCTAATGACTAATGATGTTGAGCATCTTGTTATTGGCCATCCGCCAGTATTCATCCGAGGAAAATGAAAGCCTGTGCCCGCAAAAGGTCATGTACAAAACAGCTCACAGGAGCTTCATTCATACCCCCAGCGGAAACAAATTTAATGTGCTTCCGTGGGAACAACTGGCAAACTGCGATACAGTCATACAGTGAAGTGCCACTCAGCAAAGAGGAGCAGGTGATGCACCAGCCACGCAGAGAAAATGCAGGACAAGCCAGACATAAGAGCCTTTCCAGTGTAGTGTACAGCTGCCCTCACCGGAAGTTCAAGAACAGCTGAAACTAACCTCTGGGAATAGGAACAGTGACCGCCTGTGTGTGGGAGGGAGGACTGGGGAGGGACTTGAGGCCATTTTCTCGGGTGATGGAGTGTTTCAGGCCTTGATTTCAGTGATGGTTGTACATCTGCCAAGTATCATTGACAACGACTTGTGCACGTCATTGCATGCAGATTTTAGTTCAATTTAGCACATCCGCATTCCAATTTTACTTTTCTTTTCCAAGACAACACTTGAGATTAAGTGATCAATGGAAACGTAAGAAATCTTTTCTATTCCTCTGGGACCTTACCTAGTGATCCAGGGCTCTCCACCCTACGCTAGCTTCTGTGTGTGCCAGGGAGGGGGGAGGGTTTGGTGCGGCCCTCAACAGGGCTCCCGTGCAGACTTCTGGATAGAATTGGATGATGTCATAGGATGGTGCCACCACAGCAGCGACAGCAAAGAGAGTCTGGCAGTGACTTGGAGTTGCTCATGCCTCAGAGGTGCTTCTAAAGAAAGACAAAGAGGGTCGCAGCAACCCTGGCTGAGCCTCAGCTCTGGGACTACAACCAGGCTGGCTTCACAGGCACATGACTGGTCCAGTACTGCTCCCCCCTCATCGCCTCCTGCCCGCCCCCCGCAATCCCTACCACCCACCCACACATACACACTCAGAGGGACCCTCTGCTTAGGAATGACAGCTCTGGGGCTGTTGTCTTCAAAGTCTTAATGATTACTTTTGAGTTTGTGTTTTGTAAGGGGAGTCTGATGGGAGAGTAGAGGGAGTGCCTGGGGCTTGTTGCCTTGGCTGTGTCCTCCCACGGCAGCCTCATTCCCTCCTGGAATGGCTCTCTGCTGCCTGCTGCCCACTCCCTGTGCCCTGGCTGGTTTCTCCTACTCACCCTGCTGCTGCCCTCCACCAGGCAGTTAAGGGGTCACACTGGGAGACGCAGCTGCATTCTGTTGTTGCCTTCCACCCCTGCCAGGGGCCAGGGTGGGGGTGGGGGCAGAGTAATATTTATCCCCCACCACCAGGCATCTGAGGGTGGGGCACCATAGCGGTTGTCCCTGCCCCAGGCTGACAGCACCATGGTGCAAATATTGAGGGCGTCCTTGCTCATTGAGTCTGAATGCCTCTCTGTGCAGGGTTTTTCAAGTTCCCAGTGAGCCCCGCCTTCAGTGGGGTGGGGCAGTGGGCCCATGGAGGGTGAGACTAATTTCCATGCCACAGTGTGGGGTCCTACTTTTCCATTTTGCTGTGGGCCCTACAGATTCTGTAGCCGGTCCTGACCACCACCCCCCACTCCACCTGCTGTAGGACTCCAGGCCAGACGGCTGTGTGCGTAGGATGCCCGGTTTCCCAGTTTGCCCAGCTCTTCATCTGCCCTGTTGGCAGGCCTTCCATGGCTCTGAGGCGAGTGATGGGATGGCAGGTGGGCCCTGGAAGCAGAGACATTTCTGACACCTTGTACGTTCTCTTCAGAAGTGACCCCTATGTGCTGCTCTGGGGGAGCACAGTGAGCCTTTCTGGTCACCTTTCTGGATAGCTCAGGACACAAACCTGGGCAGCAGGGGCAGCACATTGGGTGGGCATTAGTTTCATTCATTCATTCATTCATTCACTCACTCATTCAAATGCCATGGAGCACTATTATGTGCCAGGCCCTACTCCATGTACTGGAGATACAGCAGTGGACAAAATACACAAGCATCCTTGCCCTCATGGAGCTTAAATCCAAGTGGAAGAGATGGACAGGAAGCGATCAAAGCCTCAAAGAAAAGAAGCTGGGGAAGCGGACAAGGAATGAAGGGGTGAGGGTGACTTAGAAAAGGTGGTCAGGGAAGGCCTCTTGGAAGAGGTGACCTTTCAGCAAGGACGTCCATGAAGTGAGGGATGAAGCCAGAGGGGATCCGAGGACCGACCGAATGCCTAGTCCCTGCAGTGGGAACCAATCCGGTGTTCTCAGGAAGAACAGGAAGTGTGACCGGCATGAAGGAGAGATCGGGAGGCGAGGTGGGCAGCCTGTGGGCCCCACGGGAGCTCTGCCTGTACCCTAGGTGTGAAGACAAGCAGCCGGATGCCTCTGAGCAGGACAGCTGTATGACAAGATTATGTTTTTAAAATGGATCCTGGCCTTTGGGTGGCGAAAGGAGAAGCAGGGAGACCAGTGTAGGAGGCTGTTGGAATACCGAAGCCTGCCATGCTGGTGGTCTGATGGGTAGTGGGGGTGGTGGGGGTACGGAAGTGGGGGGATTAATGTGCATGTGGGGCAGCGCTTGCTGACACAGCCCACGATGAGGTGCAGGAAAGGTGGGTCAGGAACGAGATGCTTATTATGCACCTGGACGGGGAGCATCAGGGAAGATCAGGTCTGGGCGTAGAAATCAGATTTGTCCCAACCACGGCAAGTCGGAGATGCCTATTAAGTGTCCACGTGGAGAAAACTGTGTGAGCTCGGGTTCAGGAGAGTGGTGCGGCCTGGAGACGGAGATTTGCAGGGTTGACAACACCTCCCAGGGAGTGAGTGTCGATGGAGGAGAAAAGAGTGTTATCCGAAAAAGCCGCTCTTAGACAATTCTCAAATGGGGCAATTTTTGCAAAATGTAACAATTCTACCGCTGCATTAGGAAGACTGAGTTTGATTTGGAAGCGACATGTTTAATTACGTCACTCAGCCTACTGTTAAAGAAACTCTTGACAAATCTCTTTTCTTTTTGTTCTCTGAGCTACAAGCCCCAGGGACCGAGGAGATGGTGCTAGCGCCCAGGCTCCTGGCCTGGTGCTCCCAGAGCAGGAGCTCGCGTGAACAGGGACGGAGCGGAGGGCGTGGGCTCCCCTCCCCTCCCTGGCCCGGCTCCAGCTGTATCTCCTTTATACAGTTGCTGTGTGGGGACAATGAGGGAGAAAGAAAGGTCCCCTGGTGTTTCTGCCACCACAGGTTGGAGCTGGCACATCGGCTTTGTTCTGGAACCTCACAAATTAATGTGACTTGTTCCCTCTGCAGCTGGATCCTGCTCACCTCCGAGGAGGCAGCGAGGACCTGCATTCCTTCACCTCAGCAGAAGTCTCAGTCCTAAGTCCCTCCAGGCGACACCTCCTGCTGTCTTGCTTGCATTTTAGGAGCTGGAGCATTTTAGGAGTTGGGACCCCCCCACACACACTTTCCTCCCTGCTGGGAGGCTCTGCCCTGCCACCCCAGGTGACCCCACGTCCTTGCTAAGGTACTACACACAGTGGTCCCTGCAGGGGAGATGTCCTGGGACCTCAGAGCAGGAGTGCTCCTGATTCTGCTGCCACACGAGCAACTAAGTCCCTGCCACATGCAGACAGGAGCTTACAAAGATCTGTGATGGGAGAGGGTGGTGGTGATGGGGAAAGAGGGAGGGGAAGGGAGAGACTGAATGGGGAGTGGAATGGGAAGGTAGGGTGGGAAGGGGCAGTGACAGTGGTGAAGGTGGCAGGTGATGGTGGCGGGTGATGGTGGCAATGCAGAGGGGTAACCATGGCAGTGAGGGAGGGTGTGGCGGGGATAAAGGTGGTTAGAGACACAGACCATTTTCTTCTCCTGCAAGAAAAAGTCCATCCCAGTGACTCACGACAGAGCCACGGGACCCTGCCGAGGGCAGGAAGAAGACCGATATGACTGAGTTGAAACCTTTTCACAACACAACACTCAGCATGTACACAAAGGCTGGGCGTCCCAGGCACTGAGTCCAACACAGGCACTGAGGAAGAGCGCTGTGGTTATTCACTGCTCGCTCAAGGGCAAGGGCATCCACAGATGAACGTGGAACCAGGCTGGCTCCTGTGGAGAAAGGGCATTCTGACTGACACCATCAGGGCACACACCTGTCCCCTGAGTTCAGGACCTGCGTCAGACAGCAGGCACCCCTGACCTTTCTAGTAGCTCAGAAAGCCCGAGCACCGCATTCCACCCACGTGGTTACTCACGCGTGGAGCCCCGCCGCAGTGCGGGCGACCATGTCAGGAACGTCATGGGAGGGTCATTTCAGGGTGAGGAAAACATGCTCCTGGGACCAGCTGGGAATTCGGGGAGGTCACAGAGAACCCAAGAAATAGGCAACCTGACAGGACAGTCTGGGAGAAGGGGAAGAGAAGAGATGATGTGTTGTTTTTTTTAAATCGCCACCCAAGGATATATTTTCATTGATTTTCTGAGAGAGAGGAAGGGAGAGGGAGAGCGAAACATCCATGTGAGAGAGAAACATCCATTGGTTGCCTCCTGTGTGCTCCCAACTGGCGACGGAACCCGCAACCTTTTGGTAAATGGAATAACACTCCAGTCAACTGAGCCGCCTGGCCAGGGAGGAAGAGATGATGCTTTTATTCGGCACAACAGAGACAAGAAAACGGCACATTTTGACAAGCTCTGCATTTTCTGTTGCTCCGGTTATGATGTTTAGAATGTTCGGGGGTCACCTGCTTCCCTACAGCTCCCCTCGGTTTGCTGGCCCACCTGCCTCCCGGTTGGTGATGCTGACATACTAACAGGTGAGGGGACAGTGTCCTCAGAAGGGCACCCCTGCTCATCTCAGACCAAAGGAAGGCTGGCATGGACAGGGATGCTGGCACTGACCACGTGGCCACCAGGGGCCATTTCGGCTCAGAGTTCACCATGGAACTCACTTTCCCACACATGGGCTCACTGCTAAACCCCACAGAAGGGAGAGTATGCCACTTTGGAATCCCCCCGGTCTTGAGCGCTACATCTGGGGAAATGGCTGAGTAAACCTTCCCTTGAGACCAGCAGAGAAGAATTCGCAGTATGAACGCAGGCACCTCACACAACCTCTGGCCCGCGTGGGTGCCAGGAAAATGCTAGAGTTGACCGCCCTTCCCAACAAAAAGATAACTCCATGGAAATCTGGAAAAAAAAATCCTTCACAAAGCAAAATTTCTCTTCTGTACCAAATTATGTCCAAATTTTAGACCGTCGATTAATCTATTTCAAGCGAATACTGACGTACAAGATCTGTGGGCTCACAGATATTGAGCATCAACTATGTTCTAGGCAGTGAAAAGGGTGATTTGTTACCAATTTTAAAAGATACCTTACTACATAGTTTTTAGGTTGTGTATCTTTTTAATACTAAAATTTCATTAGAGTTACTGAAAAAAATAATTGAGTGTCCGCTGAAGCCTAAGGTTTGTCACAGAAGCTGTTCGTAAGCTATTCAGATGGCCCATCCCAACTGGTCTCATCTTCAGCAGGAGACGCAGAGCAGGGCATCAGCTCGGGCACTCAAATGACAGGCCCTTCCGGGGGAGGAAGTCCCTCCAGGCCCGGGTTCAACAACGCTCCACAGCAGGAGTTGTGCTGAGGTATTAAGAGAGAGACGCGTAGGGGGAGGTATTTGAGTTCAGATCATAACCAGCAAACTCCGGTGAGGAAAGATTTAAGGCCAAACTGACCTCCCAAGACTCTCTTGACATCTGAATTTCCACTGTTGGAGATTCATTTCCTTAAATAGCCCTTCGGGGCTCCTCTCTGAAAGTATAAAATTGAACTTTACATGCAAGCATTAATTGATTAATTAATTCGCTCCCTGAGTAATTTTGTGTTCTCACCATGGGCGGCAAGGCACTAGGTCTGGGGATGCAGCAGAGATCAAGACAGACGGGGCCCCGGCTCTCACGGCTTATGGTCCAGTCCACGGCTACCACACACAGCTGTGTGGTTGTGCACAGCACAGTGTGCTCAGGAAGGGGTAAAATCCAGCGTGAATCTGCTTGCCCAGCTACATACCCTGGTCTGGGGCTGAATTTGGCCAGATGAAAGAATGCTAATTTCTTTGCACAAAAAATATTATACACTTGTCAAGTCAAGAAACCACAGGGCCCCACGGCTCACTGGGGGTGCTTTTATTCTGATTTACAGAGACTCTGGAGCTGGCACTGGGCCTGCAAGACAGGCTGGGCCATGTCTGTCTCCTGAGGTTTCCACAGCCTGTTGGTGTGGCAAGGTCTCCTCCTGGCCCACAGCGGAGCCTGGGGGAGTGCAGACCTCCAAGGGAGGACAAAGATGGAGCAGAGAGTCTGTTTGAAGTTGCGGGGGGAGGGTAAGGGAAGCAGGAATGACTGAGGTGGGCTCTGTCCTGGTGTTGAGAACCCTAGTGGGCAAGACCTCCCCTCCCGGATAGCCCCCTCCTCTCCTGTGCAGGGGGAGGTGGAACTGGCTATTCTGACCTCCCTGCAGGTCTCATCTTCCCTGCTTGGTCCACTGTCCCTGAGAGTGGGCCTCTGATCGCAAAAGAAGCCACCTTTCCAAGCTAGAAATTCTTTCCTTAAAAAAAATTAAATGTATTGGGGTAACATTGGTAAAGAACATAAATTTCAAGTGTACAACTTCATAATATGACATCTGTATGCTCTGTTGTAAATGCTTACAACACAGACTGTGCAATAGGAATAGTGAGTGTCCCTTAGGCCTGAGCAGGGGGGGTGGGGGGAGAGCTTCCCCATGAAGGGAGGGAGCACAGAGCAGCTGGGAGCCTGAAGGTACGAGAGGACCAGTCTCCTGCCCTCCTGGGTGGGGCTGTCCCGCAGGACCAGTGGACCTGGGGCTCCTGCGTAAGGAGAGCTTGGCGCTGCCAGGGGCTCGGGCACATGAGCAGTGCTGCCCTGCTGGCTCCTTGGCTCCTAATTGCAGAATGTCCCGGCGGTGGTCCTGACACAGATCGTTAGGGAAGAACTAACAATCCTGATTACTCACAGCATAGCCCCGTGGCCAATTAGCAGCACAGCACACGAAGCCGCGCCACTGGTGGGGATGATCGATTCTGGCTTTGATCCTCTTGGAGGGGCGGGTCAGTGGGTGGCCAGGCAGTGGGACGAAGGTGGCAGTGGTGACTGGTGGCGCTGGAAAGGAGGTATGATTCTCAGTCTTGTTGCTCCCCAAACCCCAGGCGGAAAACCTGCCGATGGATGCCTGCTCTCACAACACATCCACACAACCTCCGAGTCCCTCCTTTAGCTTAGCAAACCCCACTGTGCCCACCAGGCAAGAGCCAGAGCCAGGCTAAAACAGCTTCTCCTCCCAAAGTCAGCATCCGTTTTGGAAGCAGCAAATGGAGATTTCAAGTTCTAAAACAACCCCTTCATCTCAGGTGCCCTGCCATGTTCTCAGTGTCCGGTCTCTCAGATGCCCGAAGGCCCAGGGGGAGGAAATTTGGTTTCATCACATCTGAAAATACCCCAATGTTCATTTTTATGGACTAGCTCATACCGTCTCCACATCATCCCAGCAGGGTCACTAATAGGGAGTCAGCCAGTCCTGGGCTACAATCATGCTTCTGCTTTTACCAGCTGTGTGGCCTTGGACCAGTCACACAACCTCTCTGAGCCTCATTCTATAGCACAGAGCACAGATAACCCCAGTAGAGTCGCTGGCACCACGGGGCTGCCCTGACCTCAACTCAGACAATGGCAAGGATGGGGACAGTGAGATGAGGACAGTGAGGATGACGAGTGCACTGACATGGGTTAGAGGTGAGAAGGCAGGCAGAGGGAGGACTCTGCCCTAGGACTCTCTGGAACCAGATTTTGTGCTCATGACCACCACCCAGGGGACAATGGGAAGAAACAGTGTTGGTTGTGACAATAGTCAAGCTGAGAGATGTCAAAGATCGGGGCTGAGGCCAAACTCATTGTTCTTCCAGAACTTTCCTTGCTCAAAATTAGGCCTGTCCTTTGAGTGTGGATCTCCAAACTCCTAAACTGAAAGCCGTTTCTAGGTCCTCAGGATTCCTGGTGTTATGGACTCCCTGGATGCCTGCAGGAAGGGGCTCAGGGCATGGTAAGCTTAGGAAGGCAGTCTGTGAGGCATCTACTCTCAGCATGAAGTCATGGTCGCTCAGCCGCCTCCTGGAATGCATGGGCACACTCCATACCACCATGCAACTCCATCAGAGGATAAAGTCCCTTCCCTCCCATTTTATTTTAATTAGGTCTAGAGTGTAGCTCACACATTCTTGTTTTTGGATCTTTGACTATTGATTAATGGCAAGTCATCGGTTACAGACAAACACGGCATACCACCAGCCTTTGAGACGTGCATTGTAAATAAATGCTCATAATTAGTACTTGAGAAAGATCTGAGAGCTACAGATACACAAAGCACATGGGGGAAAAAAGTGCAATTTTTCCTCACCCAGGCAATTTCCAAACTCTAGATATAAAGCTGCCTGGGTGTGGGATGTGAGTTGGAAGTGAGATTTTTCACACTAGGGGTAAACTTTACAAGAGAAGAAATAATTGGAGAAAAACCAATTTAGTTGTCTTTGTTTCACCTGCTGTTTGTGCGGATGTGGAGCCAGACTTTCTTCTGAAGTCTTGTCTTGCTCCAGCCACAGTGGCCCCGTGGGCTGGGTATGTGCTTCTGCATCCGCTCCGATAGCTCCCAGGGCTGAGACTTAATGGAAAAGTGGCATTTGCAAAGGTTTCAGGGAGTGGCCCTAGGATAGTGATGTTTGTTGCCATGGAAACAAGCATAAGATTTCCAGTTCATCAGTATCATCTCAGCAGGACTTGGGAGAGGAATGGACAAGTCAGAGACCTTACAAGTTTGGTTACAGAGACTGTCATGAACTAGCAATGGAAGTGGAGGAATCACTGTCTAGGTATGCCTTACCTCACTGCCTGTGTCACTTTAGCCAAACTCATTATATCAAAGTCTTATTCTATGGAACAAAAGAGTAAAACATGGATTTCCAAAATAATAAGCAGGTTGGCTTGTTCCCTTTCTCTTCCCTTCCTCCTGCAAATTCCTGATGTGCATTTTAATGTGAGTCCCCTTGGTAGCATATGAGGTAACAAGCCTTTGTATTTTTCAATGATTATTCATTGACGGTCACACCCATAAATGGATGAGGATATGCCTGGGTGGCCTTGCTTAATTCTGCCTTGGCAAAGCTGTAGAGGGTGGTCAGCAAAATCTTCCAAGGACAAGGCTCAGAGGAAAAGGGCATCTGATAAAGACAGGAGTCTCCAGGGCAGATCTAAGGCCCCACAGTTCCTGCAAAGTGGTATGAACAATACAATCCTAACTAATAAAAGAGTAATATGCAAATTAACTATCACTCCCTCACTCCTTCACTCCCTCACTCCATCACAAAGATGGCGGTGGCCACGGAGCTGGAGCGAGCAAGAGGCTTAGGTTGCCCCGGTGATGGAGGAAGCCCAGCTTCCCGCCTGCCCTGGCCCACCCTGAGCTCTGCTGAAGGCTACAAAGTTTCAATTATAGAAGATAAATAAATCCCAGATACCTGCTTTTAGCCCACAGGCATGACCAGTCTGAAAATGGCTCTCAGCCCCTCACCCAGGCTGGCCAGGCACCCCAGTAGGGCTCCCCCCATATTGAAGGGGGTATGGCCAGCCTGAAAACGGCCCTCAGCCCCTCACCAGGCTGGCCAGGCACCCCAATGAGACTTCCACCCTGATCCAGGACACCCTTCAGGGCAAACCAGCTGGCCCCCACCCATGCACCTTTATCCTATATAATAATCCTATATAATAAAAGGGGAATATGCAAATTGATCCTAACAGCAGAACGACTGGGAATGACTGGTCACTATGACACTCACTGATCACCAGGGGGCAGATGCTCCATGCAGGAGCTGCCCCCTGGTGGTCAGTGCGCTCCCACAGGGGGAGCTCTGCTCAGTCACAAGCCAGGCTGATGCCTGCCAGCACAGCAGTGATGGTGGGAGCCTCTCCCACCTCCTCAGCAGCACTAAGGATGTCCGACTGCAGCTTAGGCCTGCTCCTCACTGGCAAGTGAACATCCCCTGAGAGCTCCCAGGCTGCCAGAGGGATGTCTTACTGCCAGCCTAAGCCAGCAGGTGGACATCCCCTGAGGGGTCCCAGACTGTGAGAGGGCACAGGTTGGCCTGAGGGACCCCTGAGTGCACAAATTTTTGTGCACTAGGCCTCTAGTTTCCTATAAAATCCAGTAGACAATAGTTAAATGCAATTAGAGTGAACTGTTGATGGAGAGAGGCCAACTTGCTTGACCAATAGAATGTACCAGACATAACTAGAACTTCTGTGGCTAAGAAGCCTTGAATCTTTCACGAGGGCATCTTGGAACACTTACTCTTAGAGCCTTGGGCCACCAGGTAAGAGGTAGTGGTATGATTATCCTGTAGAACAGACCAGTGAAAATCTTGTAACACTACATGGGAGCCTTCCTGCTGATCCTGTCAAGGTGACAGATATGTGAGTGACATTGGCTGGGACCTTCAGTTTAGTCCAGATGGCAGCTGAACACTCCACCTGAAGCAGAAGAATCACCCAGCTGAGCCCTATGTGGGCTATAATACACAGAGGTAGTATTAAGCTGCTATATTTTAGAGTAATTTGTTACACCACTGTAAATAACTTGAATACCATCCAAGGTGAAACCCATTGACCACCTGGTTCTACATAAAAATTGTGTTCAGGGCTCAGCAGGAGTCTTTTCCAGTAATATAACAGTAATACAAGTATCTACTAAGGGCTTACTATGTGCAAGTCATGTGGCAACATTTTATATGGAATAACTCATATGCAAAATCTCCCAAGTACCAAGGATAGATACCAAAGCCCCATGAAATGGGTCAAACACTGATGGGCCTACCTCAACAATTTAACAGGATTTGACAGTTAACCAATCATGTCTTTTCTCTCATTTGCACCTCACCATACCCCCTATGAGCCGGGCAAGGGTGGTTTGTTTGTTTGTTTGTTTGTTTGTTTGTTTATTAGCAGCTGAGGAAACTGAGGCTTAGAGAGGTTGTGATTTGTCCAAGTTCATACTAGTTAGTGAAGGAGATGGAATTTGAAGCCAGATAACGGTAACTACCTGCCCCACTGGTTTTCTGTATATCACATTGCCTTTCTAAATACATTAGCCATTCGAGAGGGGTTCTCCTCACCATGATGTTCCTGCCTCTCCCAAGATATCTACTCAACACTGAGGATCAGACAACATCCTTATAAAGGAGATGAAATCTAACTTTCAAATAGCATGTGCTGCATGAAATGTGCAGCACCTAACTTTTCTGGTTCTCCTCTGGAAAACCCACCCTGTGGGGGTGGTACGAGGACTAGGAGTTCAAGTTGCAGGGTAGGCGCACACTGGGTGCTCAGTAAGCGGGTGGCAAATGCTATCACTCACTTATTAATCATAGGCCTTTAACTATTAAGCACCTGGAATGTGCATGTACTGATTTCGGTACCAGGGTTCAGCAGTGAACAAAATTGGTAAATACCTGCCTCTGATAGCTCTTCTATTCCAGTGTTCAGTGGAAGGTTCTTTGAGATGGGATGCTGGGTGGCTGGCTAGGCCCACTTACTGGCTAAGTGATCTATTTTCCCACAGCAGCCTGGCATCACACTCCATTCAAATTTATTCCACAGCAGTGTGACAAATGGGTGTCCTTTGGGGACCTTTAAGTACATTCAAGACCACAAACACTAAGACTGGCAACTGTGTGGTGTGCTATTGTGCCTTGTGGTGTGAGATCATGGCCCGTTTCGTGTAAGCAGTCCCAGAAGTGGCTCGCAAAGACAGCAGAAGGCTTCTTGGGCCCCATCTCATTCAAGGTCATCTGGCTTCACTAAGAGCTCTATCTCCGACTTCTCAAGCTGTCATGCTGGGAAAGAGAAATACCTGGAGTGGTGAGGCAAATGCATATCTAAGCTGCTCTTTTTCAGTGAGCGAAAAACCTGAGAGGAAATCACGCACGTTCAAAACCGGAGCTCATTGGAATTCACCGAAACCCGGACCAGTTCCCCAGAGACCTGCAAAAGCCTAATAGTGTGATTTGTTTCCGAAGCAGGGGACACGGCGAATCCATTCCACCTGACCCTCCACATTAATGTCACTTTCTGGTCTGGGAGGTTCGAGAGGGGAGGGATTACCCACCCTGTGCCAGGGCAGGGCACCCCTGCAAGCCTGCAGACCCTCCGGAGGACTTTAGTTTTTGGAGATTGGTGGTTAAGTAGTCTGTCATGATTTAACTGTTAGGCTGGAGGGGGGGTCCAAGGCTGTTACATGCCTCCGCCAGACAGATGGTGTTGCAGATATGGCCTTCCCTAAAATTCCTAACAGGTCAGCTACCAGACAGATGGCCACAACCTGGAAGCTGTGAAGACCCCCCGCCCCCCCCTGCGAGGGAACTCCCACAGCCTTCCTGGAAACCTGAAGACCCCCACCCCAGCGGGAACGCCCACAACTTATGCTCCCCCGCCCTCACTGAACAGCTGTATAAAAAACACCCCTTACACCCCCTCCTCGAGACTCCAGCGGCCCCTCCCCGGGGCCTCTGGGCTTCACCTGGAGAGCACAGAATAAATTCCCTTCCTTCAACCTTCCTGATTTTCTGACTCAGTTTCCTCCTGCGCTGCGAACCTCGCATTAACTTTCCCGGTTTTGATGAAACATTTTCAGTTTCACCTTCTAGTTCATGCACTCAGCTAGCATTTATTGGCTACTGAGGCAGGGTTCTTAGTGAACAGAGAAGGCTGTGATGGAGTGTATATTCTAGTGGGAGGTATTTTAAATAATCCCCAAAGAGGTAGACACAAGAAAGAATCAGATGGCAATGAGTGCTCTGCAGAGAATGAAAATACAATGGTTTGATCAGAGGTGACATTGAAGCTGAGACCCAGAAGGAAAGAGCTGGCTACGTAAAGGGCAGGGGAAAGCATTTCAGGCAGGGAGGGAGGTAGTGCCGGGCCAAGGTAGGACAAGGGAGGGGCAGAGAAGGGACCAGAGAGACCGAGAGATGCAGCACAGTGGCAGGAGAGAGGGGCTCCAGGTGAGTCCGACAGGCAGCTGGGATTATGAGGGACCTCAGGGTCCTGGCAAAGGAAAAAACTTTGGGCGTTATTCACCGTGTGCTGGAGGCCAGGTGATCTGATTTACACTGAATATGGATCACTCTGCTGCTGCATGGAGACTGGCCTGGAACAGGGCGACGTGGAGGGCGGGAGACCAATAAGAGGCTCCCGTTTGTGGAGGTGAAAGGTGAAGGCGGCTGTGACCAGAACGCAGGAGTGGGGGTGGGGGGAAGTCCACAAGGCATTTTGACAAAGAGCTGGTAAGACTTTACAGGTTAGATGTAGAGGAGTGGGGGACAGTTAGAAAAATGCATAGGACGCTTTTCAGACAGGATAACCTAACATCCTGGTGTATGTCACCCTCGTGTTCTCCAGTTACATAAACATCAATATGCATTTTTATAAAATTGGAATCTGGATAGTTTTACATCATGCTTTTCATCTCAACCCCCTTATTGTGAATATTTCTACAAGTCATAATTTTTAAAGGCTGCGTAATAGCTCATCATATAGAACATACCATAATTTCTTTAACCGATCACTGCTTGACACTTGAGCTGCTTCCAATATTTCTGCTATTATAAACAAGGTTACAGTAAATATCCCTGTCCATAAATCTTTAGGCAGTCCTGGTCCTCCCCACTCCTCTTGCTATAAATTGCCTGAAGTGGCATTACTGAATCAAAGGCATTTTTTAAAGAAGAGACTTGATAAATAGGTATTATCAAATTACTGGCAGGAGAGGTGGTACCATTTCATATTCCCATTGGCTGTAATTGGTAGTTCTTAATTCCCTTTATCTTGCTCAAACTAAAAGTTATCATTTAACATGGCCAACGTAATAGCCCCAAAGCATACTATTCTACTGTTTTAATTTGCCTTCTTTTGATTATTAGCGAGGTGAGGCATCATGCTAATATTTGATCATCATGCATATTTGGTGGATGGAAGTGTGTGTGAGTGAGTGTGTGTGTGTGTGTGTGTGTGTGTGTGTGTGTATGCATTCTCCATTTATGCTCTTCACCAACTTTCCTATTTGGATAGTAATCTTTTTGTTGATTACGAAAAGCTCTTTACATAGCAAAGTCATTCTTAACTTCAACTACTTTTTCCCTCTAGCTTTTCATTTGCTTTACGATATTCAGAAACCTAAAGGTTTTATGTCATCAAATTCAACCATTTCGCAAACTGTGTCTTCCTTGTTTGTTTGGCTGAGCAGAGCCTCGCTCACATGGATAAAAGCATGTAAATATCTGTGTGTGTTTATTTGAGGTCTTTTATGATTTCATGTACGTTGGAAGCCACATTTCCTCAAGCGCTTTCTGCCGCACATAAAGCTTCAGTCTCGTGAAATATCCTGTGGTCCAGTCATTCAGGCAACAGTATGCACTGCCGTTCTCTCTTGAAGTGAGGTAGTGCATGGTAGCAGCCAAGACTGAAAACTTTGCAATAAAGTAATCTGCTTACCTTGGCTTAACACAGTACTTCCCAGACTTATGCGATTCCAGGACTGTTTTCCTGTTACGATTACTGATGTCTAGCGCTTCAGAAAAGGCATTTTATCCAATTAGAATTGTGGAACAACCCTACATTTTTTTTAAAAACAATCATTTGCCCAAGCACCTTTTGAAAATGATGGATCTCTTTCTCACATTCGGAAATACTGTCTTTAGGTGAGTATTCTGCGTCTTAAAGCTGGTTTCTGGCCTTCCTGTTCAGTTGTGTTGGTCTGAAAAAGCCTCACACTACAACTTGTGCTCTTATTTTGCCTTCAAATCCTGACTGTACCGACTGATGTTATTTGGTACATAAAACTTCTCGACCATCACATCTTCTTTATGGATTTTATCACCATAAAATTACCTCATTTGATGTTTTTACCTTGAATTATACTTTGCCTCTGAAATTGCTACCTTTGCCTTTTTTGTGTGTGCTTTTGACTCATAGATCTTCGCTCCCTCTTTTTCCTTTAATGTCCTTGTGCCATTTGATTCTAAGTGTATGTCTTTTCATCTCTCATACATCATGGGTGTACTGAGTATATCCTACATGCTGAGTGCTAGGCACTGGGGAATACAATGGTGATCAGAAAACAAACATGATGCTTCCCTCATAGAAATGAAAGTGCAGCATGAAAGACAGTCATTAATCAGTAATTTCCTAAACTATGTAAAATTACAAAGGTGGTATATGTTTTACGGTATGTGGCTTGATGAGCTACTAAGTGCTATGAAGGTTTATAATGGAATGGCTTCATTTAGTTTGGGAGAGTGCTCAGGAAAAGGCTTTCCCGAAAAAGAGACATTTAAGCTCAGCTCTTAAGGAGGTGTTTGCTAACCAGGGTGGTGGTGGCGGCGGCGGGGAGGGGAAGGACTCAGAGCATTGCAGATGGAGGATAAGCTCGTGGCAGAAAGGAGCTTGCCAGGTGCAGAGAACCAGGAGAGTGAGGTGTGAGTGGAGGTTGAGGGTTAGGGTTATTGAAAATCAGTGGAGTCAGACCATGCAGGTCTTGCTGAGGATTTGAGCCTTTATTCCAGAAGCAATGAAAAATCATTAAAGGGTTTTAAGCGGAGGGTTTACCAGCAGGGATATGCTGGGGACATCTGCACACAAGAGCAGGGCTGTGCATTTCTTCCCAACTCTGTGTCCAGCGACATCACTGAACTGGTACTTGAAATCACCCATGGAGGGATTTATACCATGGAAGCTGGCGAATGCTACGTATCAGGGCATTTCCCCCCCTTGGAGAGCCAGTTGGTAAACATTCACCTGCCCATCACGGACTGACATGATCACAGGCTGCATTTTGAAAAGAAATCACTCTGGTATCTGGGTGGGAAACCAGTACAGGGAAATTGGTTAGGACGTGACTATGACAGCTGGTTGAGAAGTCACTTTACCTTCAGTTAGAGTGACCGTAGTGCAGATGAGAGAAGCGGCTGGTTTTGAGACACGCAAAGGATGTGAAGCCAAAAAGATTTCCGTGGCGATGGACTGAATAGGGCGGCCATGGGAGAAAGAGGCGCTAAGGATGGGCCCCTGACCTTGGGCTTGTGTAAATGGATGGACAGTGATTATCACAGATATAAATGCGGGTGAGGAGCACTTTGTTTTTGTTTGGGCAGGAGGGTTGGTAATGGGAAAAGACCGGGAGTTTAGGTTTGGACATTGTGAGTTTGAGTGGCTTATGAGACACTCAGGTACATGTGCCAAGTGGGAAGTTGGACTTATGGGCTTGACTATCAGAGCAGAAGGCTAACTAGGGCTTCACATGTGCGAGTCACAGCCCTTGGGGGGCATGGATGACGTAACCTGAGCACACAGCATCAGAATCGGAAGAGAAGTTCATCGAAGGTTAAATCTCTAAGATTATGCAAATAGACAGGGCATTTGTTTTGCTTTGAGTCAATAGGGGAGGGTTTGCCTCTTATTAAGAAGGTGTTCTTTTAACTTCCTTTAAATATTTTCTCCATTATTTCTGTTACTAATGTTTCCTTGCTTTGTCCTTTTCTTTTATTGGTATTATATTTTCACCTTCAGCTTCATGGGCCAAGTTTTCCTCTTCTCTTCTTTTATCTTTTCTTTTCCCTCCCTCCCTCCTTCCCTCCTTCCCTCCCTCCCTCCCTACCTTCTTTCCTTTCCTTCTTTCTTTCTCTTCCTCTCTCTCCCTTATTATTAATGAACTAGAAGCCTGATGCACGAAATTCATGCAAGAGTAGGCCTTCCTTCCCCTGGCTGCCAGCACCAGCTTCCCTCTGGCACCTGGGACTTGGGCTCCCCTTGCAGCTCTGACTTCATCCAGAAAGTCATCCATAAGGACATCTGGTCTAATTAGCATATTACACTTTTATTATTGTAGATTTTAATGTTTCTTTAATTATATATACTTAACTCTATAATTAATGCATTTGTAATCTCATGGCCTATTCTTTAATGACACCAATTCTCTTTCTGAGCTATTTATTCTGATTTATTTATCAATGGGGGGGTATGACAAAGTACTTTTTGTTTTTAATAAGAAAAGGCAGTAAGATGTCATATGTATTTGAACACTTGCACATCTGAGAATGTCTTTCTCTTGCCTTCACACATGAACAATACCAAAGCAGGGTACAGAATTCTTGGACCATAATCATTTGTTCTCAGTACTCTCTAACCACTGCTTCAGTATCTTCTTGCACTCAATATTTACAGACAAGAAGTCATAAATTGATTTGCCTTCCCCCCCCCCCCCAGCATGCTCAAACTTTTGTGCGTGAATTTCTAAACCTTTTTCAGGATATGTCTATGGATTGGGCAGAATTGATCAGAAGGAGAATATATTTTATTGGCGGAAAGAAATATATTGGGAGTTGAAAATAGAAAAGATTCTGTGATGGCCCTAAAGTCAGGGACACTGTCCAGGTCAGTGAAATGTGTAGAAATAGACACGGGGTGGAGGAGAGAGGTCTCTGAATTCCCACGTTCACAAACACGGGGTGAGCGAGGAAGACAAAAAGAATTTGACTAAGGAGAGATTTCCTGGAAGGCAGAACTAACTGCAAATCCACCATCCTGACTGCCTGACAATGGGGCTCACATCTCATGAGAATGACATTTTAATAAGGAGAAACCCATGCAAATTAAGTACATTAGATGAATAGAAGAGGCACATAACTGGTCTAGTAGCTCCACCTTTGGCAAAGGTCTGAGAGTTAGGGAAGCATTTGGGCTGCAGGCAAAGAATGCAATTTTGTGAGAATTGAGCCACATTATACAGGGGTGGGTGAAAGTAGGTTAACAATAATAAATAATACAATAAAAATAAATAATAATACACGTGTAAACTCTGTTTCACGTGCTCACAACTATAAGCCTACTTTTGCCCCACCCCATAGATAAAAGGGTCAGGATGAGCTTGGGGCCCAGAGCAGCCGGAGTCTACAAACCTATTTTACTTCTCCTGCTCACTCTGAGGAAATCAGTGAAGTCAGTAAATCATGTCTCATGATTTACTGTCTCTCTCACTCCACTGACTGGTAACACTGCCTAGAAGGAAACTGGAACAGGAGACAGCATGGTGCATTCCCTGGGGGGCCTGGGAGCCCAGTGATGCATTGACCGATGCTTCCCTCAGCCTCTGCTAATGTCGGGAGGTTTGGGCCTTCTGGGGTGGGGATAGGAGGATGATCAGAGTAGAAAAGGCATGGCTAGAAGAGTGTCCCCTAGAACTCTGTAATCCCTTTCAATCACCTTTGTCATTTATGTAAAACATTTTTAAAAGAAGCCTTTTGACATGACGAGGCCCAATTCTGCCGGTATTTAGTGACCTGAGTTTCTATCTTAAATCCGTACAAAAGCTATTTTGGGTCTCTAGGTGAGACTGAGGATCGATACCACATGTTAGAATGTTCATCCTGTGATTTTCAGACTGTCCTTTCCATCACTAAAAGGAAATAGCTCAGGGTTGCCAGGTAGTTAGAAATGTGAGAGTAAGCTGAACACCAGGCCTCCTCTCCGGCCTCGGGGGACTCCGGCCTGGGGAAGCCCTTCCTCTTGGGGCTGCCTCTTCTTGTCTCTGAAACCAGAACTCAGAATGAGAGGCGCTCCCAGCTGATGGAGGGACAGGCCCAGGTGTCACGAGCTCAGCCCATCTCCACCCGTCCCAGGCCAGCACCTCAGCGATAGGGTCCTTCATTAGTATTCACCCCCTTGGTACAAGCCTGTTCTCATTAGGGCTCAGACACCTGGAGGAGCTGGGTGCTGATTTCTCCATTCTGAGTGCAGATAGATGACTTGTTCACTCCCTCTGAGGACAGTTCTTGGAGAGCAGAGCTCCCTGGATGGGGGATAGGCTAGGGGTGGAGGATGGGTGGGGGTGGAGGAAAGGAAGAGCAAACTTGTAGCACAGCCCTGGCCACAGCAGAATGGAGGGTCCACCTGGGCAGGTGGCCCAGGAGACAGCTCTGGACACCTGGGACACCCCCACTCACTAAATCACCCCTGGGTGCTGGCAAGTAGGAAGGGATCCAAGGGTGAGATGGGGACACAAAAACAGCTCTGTCCATTTTGGTGGCTGTGGCCTCTCCAGGGCACCCGTAAGATGTCTTACCAGGCCCGTTTTAGGGAGGGGTTTGGGCATCAAGGCACTTGCTTCTGGAGAGGATCAAAGTCTGCCGGTGGCAGGCTCAGGCCCAGGCCTGATCCACCAACCCACAGTGGCCGGGGTGCACTGAGCACTTCTATCGGCCTGGCTGGCACAGCTGCTGTGGTCATGCCCAGGGTCTGACCTGGAACATCAATTGCATCAGGGAAGGATGCTGCCTGCAGAGGACTGGCAGCTCCAGGCGAACGGGTTCTCCAAGCAGCTGGGTCGCCTCCTTGGAGGTGCAGCATCAGGGTAGTGGCCTGACTCATCCCACCGGCAGACACAACCTCTTAAGCCCAGGGAGGGGAGCGCAGTGGACACCACAGAGGCCCAGCCAAGGCCCGGAACAGGAAAGGGGTTTCCGGCACAGCAGCAGACCGAAGCCCAGCCACCCCTCTGCTGGGTCCCGCACAGCACCGCAGGGAGGAGGCCTCCACACACGCACAGTGACACTCCCTCCTGGACTGGGCCTCCCGTCTCTGTGACAGGGTGGGCCCTGTTCCTGAAGATGGCAAGGAAGAGGAAGAAAAGGCTCTGTCAGGGCCTGCACAGAGGGGTCGGTGTCATGGGGACCTGTCTGTGTGCAGTTCCCAGAAATAGATCCTGAGTCAAGGACTTGAGTCCAAGTAGTTTACTGGGAGATGATCCCAGCACGCACTGATCAGAGCCAATTAAATGAAACAAGGAAGAGACAGAAACTGACACAGGGGGCATTAATTAGCAGGTTATTGCCACGGGCAACTGGGACTCAAACCTGCTGAGCAGGCACCTCTGGGCGACGGAGGCAGAGCCCGCCTCCCTGTCCACCTGAAGGGTGCGGAGCCGTGGCTTATCCATCAGCTCTCACTCATTGTTGGTTGATGGCTGCTCTGAGGACATTAATTTCCCAGCATTTCTGACCTGCTGGGTGCACTGACCAAGTCTGTCCCTGCCCCCAAAGGACCCAAGGTGAGGAGGCAGACAGCAGCGGTGGATGCCCTCAGGGGTGGCATCTGCCAGTGGCAAGAACTATTGAGTGAAGATTTCAGAGAAAGAGGATCACTTGTGGATAATCCTTCTCCACAGAGGGCAGGGCAAGGGGTGGAGACTTGAACAGAGTCCTAAGGCCAGCAATAGTGACACACAGGGCCTCTCTACACTGGAAAGGGTCCAGGGAAATGGGTTACTTGCATTAGGACACAGAGATGGCTGATGGCAAGGTTAGGACAACGAACCCAGGTCTATGACTTGCACACTCAACATTGCCTCTCCCCTCCCACTGGCATGCTCCAATATGGCCAATGGCTGATACTATCACACACCGACAACATCGTTGGTAAAGGTCACTGTCTACCTGGTGAGCCAAGCTTCTCTTGTGCAGGGATTCAGGCCAGGTTTCAGGGCCTGGGATAGATGGACGCTCAGAGTGGAGTGTCATGTCTGAGTGGGTGTGGGCAGCCATGTCTGTCCATCAGTGAGCTGCCAGCATTTTCCTCTGATGGCCAGAAGCACGACTAGTTGGGGCAGAGACCGGCTTCCCCTCTCTCACACGGAGCCACAGGGGTCTCATTCTCTGGATCTGAGCTTCGAACGAGGGCACCGCATGTGCACGTCAGAGGCGGGCCAGGCATCCTCCTCCTGGGGACACGAGGAGGCACCTCCAGGCACAGTCTGACTTGATGATCTGAGGCAGCAGTAACTTCCTGATGGCTGACTGGCTTAGGACAGCTATATGTCCATGCCAAGGGGTAACAAGATCCCAGGTATCTTTTCCCCTCTTTTTGGCTACAAGAAGATGTGACCAGACTGCAAATGGATGACACAGGCATCCTGTTCGGCTCCCAACTATTTCTCTTTGTTGCTAAGTGGGCAGTTGTGATATTGCACCATTAAGTCATTAGAATGAGATGAAGTTGCTAAATAAGTCTATACCAGCATGGAGTCAGGTCCATTTTTATTGAACAATCCTCTTTTCCAGCTTTTCTTGAGAGACGTCATGTTGACGTTTTTATCTTTTTTCAAGATAAAGGAAAAAATAATCCACATCTCTTTTTGGCCACAGTCAATAAGAACATGTTCGGCAAAACTAATACAATACAGCAGGGGTGTCAGTCTTTGATGTACTCCTTAAAGAGCTTCCACACAGTGGTGTGTCATCTTGAACTCTGATGGAAACCAGGAGAAAATACACAGCAGCGTCTGTGTGATGACCCACAAAGAGTCACAGGACCCCCAAATTCATGTCTTCCCTTCTCTGAATCAGACAGGCTCAATCAGACTTTCGCAGCCACCAAGACAAAACTAGTCACTGGTTAAGTCCCATTTACCATTGACCAAACACTATCAGCACCTCCAGACGTTATGCACTATTTCATTTTTTGTTATGTGCAATTGCACACTTTGTACCTTCTTTTATAAAAATGTTTTTATTGATTTTAGATAGAGAAGAAGGGAGAGGCAAAAAGACAGAGAGAAACCTTGCTGTGAGAGACACATCAATCGGTTGCCTCCCGTACACACCCCGATTGGGGACCAAATACCCAATCTGGGCATGTGCTCTGACCTCAGGTTGAACCAGTGACCTGTCAGTGTACCAGATGATGTTCAACCACTGAGACACACCTGCCAGGGCTGTATCTTCTTTAAAAAAAAACAACAGGTACCCTGTATATCTTACTAAATATGAACAAATCACAGTAAGTCAATCTGGTGGGTGTTTTTCTTATTCTCACCCTAGGACATGTTTATTGATTTTAGAGTGAGGCAGGGAAAAAGAGGAGAGAGAGAGAGAGAAACACTGATGTGAGAAAGAAAGAAGCATCGATTGGCTGTCTCTTGTATGCACCCCGACCAGGATAGAATCTGCAGCCTAGGTCTGTGCCCTGACTGGGAATTGAACCCGCCATCTTTCAGTGTATGGGTGGATGCTCCAACCAATAGTGCCACACTAGCCAAGACAATCTAGTGGTTTAAAAAATTTTTTTTAAAGTTTCAGTTTATCAGAAAATTACTACCTCTAAATATAGTTGCAGAAATATCATTCGTTTCCATATGGCCCACCTTTATTTCCACCCATCTCCAACCTCATTTGCAGAAGTCTTCTGCACAACACCCTGTGTTCATAAGGCAAGTGTGATATTCTAATTAGAAATCAAACATGGGTGGTGGAGTCTAAATGTGGAGTTTAAATTCACTCAGAGTCCAAAAATATCCAATCGTTCCTAGCTGAGATTCTCCCAGGTGTAAGAAAGTGATAAGGGAGCTCACTTCTTCTACGGTGCCTTAAGGAAGAAATAGAAACATTTAAGGATTCCCATCTGGGAGAGGAAAGTCCCAAAGTCTAAACATCCCAATTTGAACAGAATTCCCACACTTTCTGGTGTTGGGGCAACTCATTCATGGTTTTGGGAGTCCCCACCCCTTTTGCTACTGTATCTTCTTAAAACCAGGCGAGGAGCTCACCCTCCAGACCCATTCTGTGGTCTGAATGTGTCCTCCCAGAATTTATATGTTGAACCCTAACTCCCAAGATGATGGTATTAGGACTGAGGCCTTAGGGAGGTGATTAAGTCATGAGAGTGGAGGCCCGTGGATGGGTTAGCACCTTATAACAGAGACCCCAGAAAGCCTCCTCGCTCATTCCACCAGGTGAGGACACAGTGAGAAATCGTAACCTGGAAAAGGACCCTCATGAGAACCTGCCTCGCAACAGCCTGCTCTCAGACTTCAGTCTCCAGAGCTCTGAGAAACAGATATTTGTCATTTATACGCCACCCCGTCTGTGGTATTTTGTTCTGGCAGCCCAAACTGACCGAGACAGCTCCCACAGGAGAGTGGCCAGAGCAGCTAGAAGGGCTGAGCAAAGCTGGGCCAGGCGGCTGCTCCAACACCCGCCACCACCAAAAGCCCAGGAGCTGCAGCCTGGTCTCCCTCGCTGGTGCCCTGCTCCCACTCTTGCCCAAACACATTTGTGCTCAGACTCAACTCACACTCTGCGTGCTCTGGGCAACAAGAAGGTCCACCCTATGCCTTACATGTCCTCTCTCTTGCTAGATCAGGGGTCGCCAACCGGTGGTCCGCAGACCACTGGTGGTCCGTGAAGTCCGAAAGGTTGGAGACCGCTGTGCTAGATCATTGTCTGCTCCCTCTGCTTGCTACCTATACCTGCCAGGCACGAACAGCAGGCTGCAGCTCCTGCGCCCCGGCTCCACCCTAGGCAGCCTGTGTGCTCTAGGGGCAGGCAAGAGCGAAGGTGAAGCAGCGGCCTCTGCAGGGCCCTTGGGGCAGGGGCTGCACAGGTGTGCAGTCTCCTGCAGCCCCTTTACCTGCTCCACTGAGCCCGCAGCATCCTCCTCCCAGCCTCCTATTTTGGGCCCCAGGGAAGAGGGTAGATACTTGATTGTCTACAGTCCCCATTCCGTCTCCACTGTCCTCACTACCTGCCCACCCAGTGTCCTTCATGAAGACGCTGATTCCAGCGCAGGCCCCATGGGATGGCTCTGCTCCTCGTGGTCCCTGGAACATGGCCCATGCGTGGCCCTGGTCCTCTCTAGCTCCCATCCTGCCCCCTCCCTGGATCTCAGTCCCTGGGTGCTCTGACCACAGTGATTCAGTCCTGGAGCAGAGGGGGGCCAGGAGGCACGCAGGCGAGAGTGCAGGTCTAGAGTGCTCGGGTCAGGAAAATGAAGCTGCTTGTGTTGGTTGGAGGGGAAAGAGGGCTCCGATTACAAAAGGTCCACGTCCCTTTCAAGAGCCAACAACACTGTTCTTCCTGGGCTTCCTGCCTGTGCCACGGCGGTACCGTGTGGTATGTGCCACGGCAGCAGGGGACAGGCAGAAGTCATGGGAAGAACCGTGATGGTCAACCTCTAAGGAGGACTTGTGTGCTGGGCACATGACAAACCTCAGTGACAAGGCCAGCATCATTACCAGCCCACACTGCATTGAGGGAAACTGAGGCAGGGGGCAAGGGAAGGACCAGCCCAGGTCATACAGGCCACCTGATTCCCCAAGTGTCTCTCTAAACCACTGTGCTGTCCTGCCTTTCAAAGCATACCAAGTGCACCTCGGGGATTTCCAAAGCCAGCGCTTGAGAGAAGCACCTGGCAGACCCGGGAAAGGACAGTACGCTGGGCGAGGTGCAGGGTCAGGTTCCTGCAGCTCGGACTTGATCCAGCTCACAGAGGCACCGCGGGCGGCGGAGCAGAGGGCGTTAGCGCAGTGCGAGCCCCATAGCCCAGACAGTCTGGTGGAAACTTCCTCATTTTCCAACAGAATTTTCCTTGTTTTCTTTCCTGGACCAAGAGGTAAGATGCTTGCCGTCTGAGAGGAATGTGTGGTTTCCCCCTTTGTTTGCTGTGAGAAGCGTCGCATATCAGTAGGGAAGGCGTTGCGTTCTGTCTTTGCTCGCACTTGTGAGACCGAGAAGACACTTTAAATTAAGCACTGTCAGTACACAGTGACCGTGAAGTAGCGGGAGACACATGCCACTACTTTGGCCCCAGATGAGGCCACGCGCCCCCTCCCCGAGCTGCCCTTCTGAAGGGTTTCTGTCGACTCTGCCATAGAGTCATGGCCTCCAGCTTTCTCCACACCCTCTGTCCTCCCAGGCCCTGTCACCTTTCTCAGTGACCTGGGAGAGTGCAGGGCCAGCACCTGCCCTGTTGGAAGGGGAGAAGCAGCTAGGGTCACACTGCCAGGCACTTGGCTGCCAGCTCCATAAATGGGGCACAAGTGTGCCGATGACCATTGGAGTCCTGTCCCCCCAGGTGTCCCTTCTGTCCCCCCAGGTGTCCCTCCTGTCCCCCCAGGCCACCTTCCCCTCTTTGCAAACATGATGTCAGGTGCTCCCTGGCTCCCAGGGCTGACTGAGGACACACACAGGATCAGGGCCGCCCTCCATGAGAGCCCATCTGGCTCCTGTCAGCCTCCTCTCAGCGACACGGGCTGGAGCACATGAACACCCACGTTAGAGTCAGGCTGAGGCCAAGAGAGGTGCTGGCAACTGCCAAGGTCATACTCTCTTCCATGTTTCTCGAAGGGGTGGCCTCAATCTCCTGCAACTCTTGTTACAAAGCAGCCTCCTGATTCAGGGTCCTGGGGAGGGGGCTCTGAGTGTCCTGACTTCCCCCTAGCAGAGACGACAGGGGTTTAAATCCAGGTCCCCACAGCCACTGTCTTTAAACCCAGTTGCCACCAGTGTTTCAGGTAAGCGAGTGACTAATTCATACCCAGATGTTTAAGGCAGATTGACTAACTTATACAGGGGAGGGAATTCTGACAATGGTTTAATGGGTTTTTCCCTTTCAGAAAACAGTTACGTTTTGGTGGTGGCTTTTAGGCATACAGACAACCACTGAAAACCCACCCTCTCCTCTGAGCCCTCACACCTGGTGTCCCCTTGCTGAAGCTCCCGGCAGCCCTGGGGACAGGGAGGCTGTGTCTGCTCTCGCTGCACCTCTGTGCTTCCCCCTAGCCTAGACTCAGATGACCCTGCAGAATGCCAGCCACACCACCCCAGATTGCAGAGGCCCATTGAATTCGATACCACATAGAGGCCTTCAGAGAGAGCCAGGCATGACACCATGGGGCAAAGCCAAGGACAACCACTGCCAAAGCCTCCTGGAAGAGGCAGGTCTGGGCTCCGTCCAGGGGGGCGGGGTCAGGAGACTCGTCTGGAGTCTGTGATCCAGTGACGTAGCCAGGAGTGATCTCTGCATGAGGAAACCCTGGGACACACCTCATCTGAGAGGGCGGGGTCCAGCACCACTCCAGGTGGAGTCTGGGTGAGGGGTGACCCCCAGGCACAGCCTTCTCTTCGGTATTTCAAGGGCTCCATAAATGGCTCCCAGACTGCTTTCTGAGAGGACTGACTTCCTCCTTCCACCCGCCTCCCCGCAGTGTCACTGTGCCATTCGTTTTCCCAGAGGTCTCTGAAGGATTGGCAAATGTGGGAAATTCAAAGGAAAGGAAACCGAGGCCAACTGGCTCTCCTCCTGAGTGGAGGTCTACGGCAGTGGCCTCAGCCCTCTGCTCCTGGGTTCCACAGGCCCTTACTGGGACCTGTGGTCAGTTGTCCGGCTGAAGTCACAATCCAGGCTCCCCTTCCAGGTTAAGGCCAACTTCGACTCAGAAGTGGGAAAGATCTTCTGCTTGGCAGTCACTTACCAACTGACATGGGCAGAAAGGCTCTTTCTGCTTAGAGCTGTATCCAGTTTCTTCTCCAAACACAGAAACCAGCCTTTGCTCTATGTCTGTGCCCTGGGAGAAACCCAGGATGCAAACGCACAGCCATGAGCCTGCTTCTGTCTGGGGAGAGCATGGGGAGCAGGCCGGCTGTACCACCCACTGTGCCTATGACACACAGTCTGGCGCTCCCCATGAGGTCACCTGAGGGTGAACTTGGGGAGCCAGAGTGATGGACCGTTTAGGGCTGGGGGCTCCGCCAGGACCGCGCCGTAATGGCCTGCCTCCATAAGGGCTCCTCACGCACTCACAGCCCGCAGAGCCCAGGGGAACCCTGAGAACCATCGCCAGTCTTGTCCATCTTTCATAATTCAGGAGAACCAGGGTTAAAAAAAGTGCACGAGCAATCGCCATAACTTACATCCTGCAAGTGGACGTGCTGGCACCCTCTCCCGTCATAAAGTTAAATCACGGCGCTTTAATACCAGATGTAAGTGCAGCTGTCCTGAGCGGAGCACCATGAGCTCCATTACGGCGGGAGATTGTGCTTTTCCCAGATCAGCATCCCCAAGAAAACATCGCACCTGTCATCTCAGCACCGCAGCAGCTGACTTGATGCAGAGTCTACCCAGCGCCCTTTCAGATCGGATCTATCTCAGAGCTGGGGACCCACTGGGAGAGAGGCCCACCAAACATGCTAGCACTCAGATCACGTGGGGGCGTGACCTTGCTCCAGGCATACCCAGGCGCCTAGTTGGCACGCTAGAGGAGGCATGTGGTGTGTGGAGGGAAAGAATGGGAGACAAAGAGAGGGAGGGATGGAGGGAGAGGCAGTAGGAAGGAAGGAGAGAGGTGAAGATCAGGGGTAAGAAGAGAGGGATAAGCGGGGGGTAAGGAGGGAGAGGAGAAATAGGGAGAGGAGCAAAGGGAGGGTGGGGAACATGAAAGGTGGAGGGAGCCCTGGATCTGAGAACCTGGAGAAGGAAGCTGTCCCCACATCTTGGCAAAGTCCCCCAAGGACAGGTTGAATTGATAGGGTGCGCAGGGACTATACATATTGATTAGTTCCACGTGCATTGGCTAATGGGCAAGGTTTCCATTTCAATCGAGAAATCTTCGGAGGCCCTATGATATACGGAAGGAAAGCTTGTGATTGTCAACAGCAGTGAAAGGCAACAGGGCTGGCACTCCACTCCTGACACCCTGTGGACAGAACCACCCACCGGGGGCAGTGGAGTGCGGTGCTGGGTGCAGAGCAGTCTCCTCTTACGGGCGAGAAACCAAGACCCAGAGGGGAGGGGATTTCTCCAAAGCCCCGGGCATTTCAGAAGGAAGCAGAATTATCTAAGTCAGGCAGGAGAATCGAATGAAATGGCCGTAACTCTTTTCGAGGAAAGAGGGCATTGGGGTCACCATGAGCCACACGCAGAAAGGAGGCCACAGCTGAGAGAGAAGGGTCGTTTGTCCTGCGTCTGCTTGCCTTGTACCATCCCTCCCCTGTGTCAGCGCTGCAGGTGCAGACAGAAAAGACATGGTCCCTTTTCCAGAGAGCCCACACCCAGCTCGGGAGATGGGCCTGCTGCAGGAGCAGAGGGCAGGGCCCCTGACCTTGCAGGGAGGAGTGAGTGGTGATTGTGCAGGTCAAAGGAGGCCCCTGACAACACACTCCGGGCCCCAGGGGCCAGGCCATCTCCTGTTAGCTCTCGTGGGAGCCGCCTGGGTGACGACTGCCCGGTGCAGCCTGTGAGTGTAAAAACCCACCGGGGACAGACGCTGTGGCTGGGGGCCTGGCTGCAGATGTCACAGGCTGTGGCCCTTGTAGGCCTGGGCTGTCAGGAGAAGACCCCAGCAGTCCAGGGCACGGCTGCTTGGCCCCGGCGCCCTGGGGGTGTAAACGCTCTGGCTGCAATGCCGAGCGTCACTCTTCCTGTCAGAATACCTGGGGAGAAGCGTGCTGGAGAGATACAGCCTATTCTTGCCGCATCACCCTTTGCTCGTATCTCTCAAGTACCACACCAAACAATGGAATTTTTAAGAGATGACAAAGGTATTGGTGCTGCACGGAGCAAAGAGAGGAAGACAATACAGGAACGCTTAGCGGGCACCGCAGCTGGGAAGTTTCCCTGAGATAAGAGATTTCTGTGCAGGCGATTTCTGTAGACATTTCTCATTTAAGTGGAAATTCCTTCTGAAACACCAACAATGACAGCTGACGCATCCAGGGCTTTGCCAAAGGCTGCGCCCTGTTCCGAGAGCTTTGTGCGCCTTTACTCATTAACCCTCACCGCTGCCTTACATCTGTCTGTGACTTACAGGTGAGGGCCAGGAGGCTCAGAGAGATGAAACGATGAACCCAGGATCACTGCGCTCGTAAGTAGCAGAGCCTGGACTTGAACGCAGGCGGTCTGGGTCCAGAATCCATCATCTTTTAACCATGGCTGTGTCCTGGAGAGTAAATGGCCTATCAGGAGAGCATTCAATGAACTTCCATAAGCACTGCTCACAAGTTCCAGGGACCTCGACAGCTGGTTTGCAGGGATTTCGTTCGTTTTAACAGACCTCGAGATCATTGGTTTGGGGAGTAGAGAGGGACCTTTCCAAAGGGGAAGAGTGGAGACGCGTTGCAGAGCCAAATCCTCCGAGTCCTTCTGTCACTTAAGGAAGCGGTGAGTTGTCTTTTGCTGGGAAAGCAGGGTGGCGGGCAGCTGAGTGGGTTGTGCTGGTGCCGTCCCTCCCCAGAGAGACTGCACACAGTGAGTGCAGTGCTGCCATCCTCAGCCCACAGTGCAAAACCACAGACATGACGGTGACCAAAATCTTCTCTATGACAGGCTCTCTCTGTGTCTCCTCCTTTTCTCACTCAGTCCTCCCAACAACCCTGGGGGCAGCAGGGACACAGAGGTGACGGGAAGTGTTGAAGGCAATACAAACAGTGCCTCGTGAACTCTGATTCCTATCCGTGCCCAGGACAGTGCCTGAAGACCACGTGTGCTCAAAAATGAATGAATGAACGAGCAAATGCATGAATGAATGAACTAATCCTGATCCCAGACCAGACCGCACCTCAGTGTGCTGTACTGCATTTCCTATGCTGTTCTTCCACATCCAGTGACAACACAGGCAGGGAGAAGGCAGGACAGGACATACAATTCTCTCTCCTGCAGGGCTGCATGCTTGGGAGGGAGGGGCTGGAGGTGATGTGAGACCAGCCGTGGATACTCATTAGAAACTTAACTGGTGCCACCTCTCCTCCAGTTTATAGTCTATCATTATCATCAGCATCCCCATGGGCTCCGTCAATAATATCCTGATGGTTCAGTGATTGCATTACAGCTTTCCAAGTTCTTGCATTGAGACTCGATGGGCTCTTGAGTGCCTGCTCCCACCCAGGGCCACGGCACCCTTCCCTGGGAGCAGCACCCTGCCGCACCTGGTGTAGGAGCCTCTCAGAGGAGACGATGCTCTGGCTCCTCTAAGCTGCTCAAGACGAGGCCCTCCAGGGCCCAGGCCTCGCGGCTGGGGGTGAGCCCTGACCCAGCTCAGACCCTGGGGCTGGCCCTGACTCCTGCTCTCCAGGCCGCCACCTTGGGGGAGGAGATAAAAGAGCAAGCCACCTTCTCGGAGGTCTTCTGAGCTGATCCATGGCTGGGAGTCACAGCACACACCCAGGCAAGGGTGGGGTCCCCAGGCGGGACCACCGTGGGGAGCTCTCCTTGTGGCCAGGACCCTGAGGTTCATCTCGTGACGCATTAGGCGGAGGGGCCAGGTGCAGGGGCTGCCGAGGCGGTGGGGTGGGGGAGCACCGGCCTCAGAGCAGTGTTTCCGCACCTTGGAGAGGCTCTGCATTCTAAGCTTTCCCAGAAGTGGGAATGACTCGGTTGGGCAGGGATGAGGCACAGCAGCCACGCAGCAGCTGTCAGAAGAGAAGCATAAACTGTTCTTGGCAACAGAAATATCACATTTCTTCCTCAATCAGCGGGTTTTAATTTATTTATCTAGCCGAGCCATGATGGATACAGTCTGGCCAAATATATTACATGGGGATAATGCAATCTCTTATCCAGAAAACCACCATATTATAGATACGATCAAGCTACTTTTTCAAAAGTGTTTGGTACCCTAGCAACCAAAAAAGGGAAAAAATAAAACAACTAAGACATAAAAATTACATTGCATCTGCAATACTTTGTTGAAATTGGTTTTGCAATAAAGCATGTATTGTAAAAACAAAGGTTTAATGATGTATCAGTGTGGTGAAAATCTGATTACAAAGCAAAAACACATACATCTCAGGGAAGTTGCAGGGCATTTAAAAATGAGGCTTGGCAAGGAGGGCCTGGGCAGGCTCTCGGCGAAAGGGCGCTGGTTTCTTCTCCTTTTTGAATCAATGAAACCCTTTCTCCCACACCCCCTTTCCCCAACACCCAACTCTGTGATGCAGACTCAACCCTGAACCTGAACTCACAGCAGAAGCTCCTGGAGTTCATAATCTTACACAGTCGGTAGGTGGCCGCCTGGACGTCGGAACCTTTGACAAGAAAGTGGCATATCTGCCCCCAAACACGGGGTTTCTCGCTATGGCATTACAGGTATCCTGGGGGCAAGGCGACTGCGCACCCTGTTCCGGCTGGCTGCCCTCCCAACGCTGTCGACCTGCACTTGGGTTGTTATGATATCACCCAGGGTGCCCAGGGCCTGCCAGTCACCGGCTGAGGTATGAAGGCTTCTGTTTTGTGAGTGGTCCCTCAGCAACCACACTGGGCCTTCCTTCCTCTTAACTCCTTCACCTTCCCAGGCTCCTCACTTCTGTACTTTCCATTTCCCTGCTATAGATCGACGCGTCCTGTGAAAGTGCCAGGCATAGTGTCTGGAGAGGTATTTTTATTTCCCAAGAAAATAACAGGAAGGAAATGCTTAACCCAAAGGAATGAACAGGGAGGATGGCGGACCTGGGGCCTCTGGTTGAAGGTAACGGATACCCTGCAGCTGCTACTGCTAACGCAGCAAAAGATGAGACGTTTGTTTTTCAAACATGTATGCACATGCTCCTCGCTGATTAGATTTCTTAACCTAAGTGGATCGCCTTTTCAAATGAACTGGGCCTTTTAGAAGGGGTGGGGCCTACAGACCTCACGGGGGAGGCCAAGGGCACAGGGTCTTGGAAGGAGGCCCACGGGAGGGAGAGAGCAGAGGGAGACCCTGGGGAGGCCTTATGTTAGTGGAGACCAGGCTCAAGGAGGTTTCCACAGCAGAAGATGACATCAAGGTCTTGGGAGAGGAGTGGGAAGGCAAAGGCTGAGAGCTGCACTATGCTTCGGCAAGGACTGAACTGAACTATGGCAGCGTCGGGCGCCCTGCTGATGCCGGGTAGTGGCACATCCCTGGGCCCTGGCCCTTCTTCTGGGCTTGGTGGACACAAGGCTGGACTTCCTCCATAGCCGGTCAGAGCTAGCACCTGGTCGTGGGTGAGACACCAGGCACCTGGGGACAGGCTTTTGGTTTACTTTAAGGAGTTTGACCTCGTCCTTTCACGCCTGGGTCTCCAAAATGTTTTTCTCATGACTCTGGGGAAGAGCTATATTTCCACCAGCAACGAGACCACCCTTGCTGGTCACTGAGACTGGGTCAGGCCCCAAGAGTGGGAGGTGCACACTCTCTCTCTCTCTCTCTCTCTCTCTCTCTCTCTCTCTCTCTCCCTCCCTCCCTCCCTCCCTCCCTAAAAAGACTTGTCAGGGGTCAGAGCACAATATCAACAGAGCCATAATACATAAGCCTCAGACCTCCTTCATGGCAGCTTTGGTGCCTCATAGGGAACAAGGCCCCAGTGCGTCGGGCCTGCGACTCGAGCCCCCATTGTACGTTGCGATGCACCGAAAGCACACAGCCCGGCTGCTCACAGAGCAGGGGACCCCTCTGCCCCAGCTGCCCTGCACTCTGCCCACCTGTGGCTCCACTTCTGCCCTGGCGACTTCTTGTGTTTGCTCTTCAGATCCCTGCGTGGCGCGTGAACTCGCTGACAGGCCTCCCGAAATACGACTAGGGCAACTGCATTCACAGGCAGCTTAGCAGGACAGAGTAAATGTCCCGGGTCAGAATCTATAACTTACAATTTTCTGTAACATTGTCCCCAGGGGAGGTAAAGAAGGGACAAGAAGAAAGGCAGAAAGAAAGAAAGCTAAGAGGAGGAAATATAATTTCCAATGCATTCATGATATATCTGTTCCCCGCCGCGGCTGCAGGGAATTTTATTTCTGCTGCAGGAGGGCCTCGTGCAGGAGCCGCGTGGTGGCTTCCGGCCCTCCCGCTGCTGCTCCCGGGCCTGGCAGTTGATTTGTTCTCAGCCACTGGGCAGGACATCACGGGCCTCCTGGAGGTGGGTGCTCTCGGCCCACAGGGAACCTGGCCTCCCCCACACAAACAAAATTCTCTGGAGCCGAAATGAAACAAAACGTTTGAAATCTGTGTCCTTTCCGCTTCTGCTGCTTTCTCCTTTATCTGATGCCTTCCTTTTGAAATGCTGCAAAGCTCTGAAGGGAGGCGTGCGCTGTGCGCGGTGCGAAGGAGCCTTTTGGAAATGTCAGTTTCCATGTTATCGAGCCAGGGCAGCCAGCCAATCAAATGCCGAGTGGCCGCCTGTGTCGTTCGCCGATGGGCGCCATCTACAAAGGACATCTCCAGTTTGCATGGCCCTGCACAGTTTATAAGAGCCCTTCCTCACACATTTGCCCATTCAATCTGCTTCTGCCATTTAATCAAGGGTTCTGTAACTTCCGGGAGAGAAAGGGGCACTGCAACCTTGGAAGGAGTGGATGAGGCCATTAATCAAGGGTCCTCCGCATACGAGTGAGGAGAAGCCAGTTCGTACAGCCAAGCATCAGATTCCAATTAATGCACAAGACTGCGTCCCGGGATGAAGGGGTTAACGCCAATGTCACCGAGCAAAAGAAACACAGGGAAATTCATCCCCAAGCCCGGCCTTCGACAAGCAGCCATTTATCTATACGTTCAGCTCCGCTCTCCCTCCCCATTCCGCACAGCGAACAGTCATTGTTTAAAAATGTCACGATACTAATCAGCTTTTGCGGCAAAGATATGAAAAATGTATTGCAAGATCAAAAGGATGATATTGTCTCCCTGAAGATTACATATTCCGCCCACAGAAAGGGCTAATCTGATGTCCTCAGAGAGGAAATAGGTAAACATTTTCAACATTATTTCAATCTGTGTTTCATTTCTTCGAGCCTGCTCAAGAAAAACAGTTATTTATGTATAAACAGAAGAGAATGATTTCGTCCTTAAGAACTGAGTAATGGAAGCCTTGAAGCATCCGCCTTGGGTTTTACAATCCCAGCCAGGACACTCGAGAGGAAACACAGATGTCATTAGCCAGCCTACTGGGGTAGAGACAGCCCCTCCGTGCCTCCCCTTCCTGCCTGTCTCCCTCCCAGCTTGAAGCGAGTCTTGACATGGGCCAAGGCAGTGTCCTACCCCACATATTTCACAAGGGAGCCTGGACTTTCCTTCACAGGACTCCGGAGAGGTGCCCTGGGGTTGGAATCCTGGCCTTCCCACATCTGGCAAGACATTGGTCCTCCGAGTCTGTGCCCTGCTGTGAAGTGGGAATGACCAGGCCCGAGGGGTGTGCCCGAGGCGTGGGCGACTGCTGTTATCAGCAGGGGTGCTGTCATCAAACACACAGTGGGAATGGGGGAGGGAAGAGTCCAATGCTTTGAAACCTGCAACTTTTTAGATGTTTCAGTGAGGGTGTTTGAACAACCTGCTGTGTGCTCAGGCCTTGGCCTGTCTCCTGGGAAGGACAGGAAAGGACATGAAATGTGGAGGCCGGTTTCACATATCCCAGACGGGGCGGGCAGAAAAGTCAGAGGGGAACTCCCACAGCCAGCTTCTGATGCCTTCAAGTCAAAAGTGCAGCTGGTGCTGATGGACAGCTCAGATGGCTGCCTCTCTAAGGGGGGAACCGCTTTGTCACCTCCCTGTCCCCCAATAGACCCCAACCACTTCCAATGAGGTGGTGCAGGAGGCTGAACTCTTCCAGGGTCCTTGCAGCCGGCAGGCTTCCAGAAACTGAGGGGTTTCCACTGTTTTTCCCGTTTCCTTGGGGTATCAGCAAGCACGTGGCCAAGACCTGCATGTGGAACTGATACCATAGCAAGAGCCACTCAATATGCGGGACAACCCAATGTGATTATGAATAGATGATAAATTCTAGATTTTAAAGAAATATGTGCTTCCTTTATCCAAAGAAAACAAAGACACTAATTCAAAAAGATATATGCACCCCTGTGTTCACTGCAGCATTATTTACAATAGCCAAGCTATGGAAGCACCTAAGATGTCCATCCACAGGCAAATGGATAAAGAAGTGGCACTTATTTATGATGAAATGTAACTCAGCCATAAAGAGAAAGAAATCTTGTCACAACATGAGTGGATCTAGAGGGCATTCTGTTAAGTGACATAAGTCAGAGAGAGACACATACCATATGATCTCATTTATATGTGGAACCTAAAATATGAATAAATAAACAACAAAACAAAATAGAAACAAACACACGGATATGGAGAACAAGCCGATGGTTACCAAAGGAAAGCAGGGATGGGAATACAAAAAGAAACACTGTCTGAAATTTCAAGTCTAAATGTTAAGTTCTGTTATTCTAAAATATTATTTTGTTCTGAGAAATCTACCCTAAACCTGAGGAAATTCATTCAATAGGTTTCGTCAAACATCCGATGAGTGGACCAAAGAGCGTTAAAAAGAAAACAAGGCGGTCCTTGTCCTCAAGCAGCGGCTGTTCTGAGGCGACGAGTCATACAGGAGACGGGAGACTCCCGTGGGCTTCTGGAGTCTGAGGTTGTCTCCTGGACAGAGGGCGCTGTGAGGTCACGAGTGCGCCAGGTTCAGACTGAACGTCAGCAGCCAGTTTAGCGACATGAAACTCTTTGGCTTTTATTTCTTGTTTTAGCCTCGATGTGCTCTGGGTTATGCCCCCTGGAGTAGTGTAGTGAACTATGATTTTGGATGACCATCTCCCCTGTCCTTTGAGGACTCATGTGACACCCTTCCCCTTCCCATCACAGCCACATGGTCATCTATGCCAGTGTTCTTTCCAACAAGGGCTGCAACAAGATACATGCACAGGGATGACAGCGCCCCCTGGTGGGGAGGTCTGCCTGCCCTCTGAGGCTCTCAGAGGCAAAGCCCTGCTCCTGCCTGCGGGGACCAACCTTCTCACAGCTGCATTACTTACACCTGGCTGTTGTTTCCCATGGGAATACACATTTCTTCTTTCTTCATTTTGTCTGTGGGCTCTGTTTTTCGAGAGCTTAATAGTAGTCCTAAGCCCCATCTCCATTTAAAACAGAAGGAATAGGACATACTTTATAGTGAACCTGGGAATAAGAGACATCCAATGGGGCTGGACACAACCTGGAGGACCCTAACTGTATCTGACAGCCTCTTGGGAAACTCGCCACAGGCATTATCCCCCGGGTCGGGGCAGGCCTGGGTTCTAGTCACACCAGCTAGCTGTGTGACCTCAGGCCAGATTCTGTGCCTCTCTGACACTCAGTTTCCTCATTCGGCAAATAGGGGCTTGGACTCAACTATCACTCAAACCCCTCCCAGCCTCGCATGCTCTGAGGTTAGCTTCTCAACTCCCTGAAAGTTACACCAATCAAAAAACCCACAAAACACCATTTCATCTTCCATGTTACTGTTTTATGCATAACACAGGGTTCTCTGATATTAACCACTTGTGTGAAGTTTTTTTTTTTTTAAATCCTCATGCAAGGATTGAGGATTTTTTTCCCCATTGGTTGCCTCCTATATGAGCCAGGAATCAAACCTGCAACCCAGGTATGTGCCCTTGAGCAGGCAGGGGACCCGTGACCCTCTGTTGAGTAGGCCAATACTTGAACCACTGAGCACACTGGCCAGGGCTGTGTGGAGTATTTTTAACCACAGTAAGGCTTGAATAAAGTTTTGGAGGCTCGCCTATCCATCAACCCCCATTCTGGGGACTATGCCTGTGGAAAACTGCATTTTAGTTTCCCAAAGTCCACAAAGCAGCCTCACCACAGACGACAGCCTGCTGAGAACAAAGCCCTCCCGAGAATTGTGGACTGCTTGCACAAATCACTTATTCACAAGCATCCATTCATCTATACGTCCACCTGTCAACGCTGCTCTGCTATTACAATGTCTGATCCGGAGGGAAACGCCATACTAGTGTGGGTTTTAATACCATGTCTCAGTATTGGACCCTGCCACCCTTCCTCCCTGTCATCACAGACTGATGACTTCAGTGCTGCTTCTTCAAGAACAACGGGGGATTCTCACATCCTCAGCAGTTTGGGTGCTTGCAGGGGACTTAATTCAATTCTTTAAGTAGATTACTAGGGCATTGACCAATTTCCTGCTCCCCATATCAACCCCACAGGGTAGTCTCCCAGTTTTAGTTCGCCAGCGTTTGTTGCTACAAATATGTCCTTAAAACATCTTGAGATGAATGCAGATTTGGTTTTCCTCAGACCAAAAATCAATCAATCAATCAATCCAAATTTCCAAAGAAATTCTGTGGCTACAAACCCTGCCGACGATGGATCAGACAAACCTGGGGGGTTGTGTATTTCACACTAGTGCCCCTGGAGACAGGCAGGGGGCTCAATTCTATTCACTATCACGCTATTCTCATCTAAACATGTTATCCCATTTAGATGATTTGTTATGCCTTTTGATCCGTTTGGGTAATGAGTCTCATACGTTTTCTTCATTTGAGAGCCCCTCATTTAAAAAGAAAAGATCCAATGACCTTGCTTGCTCTCACCTCTGCCATCATTACTGCATGCCAGCCAAGCACCCACTCTCCTTCCCACCTCACCCGTCAGCGCCCTTCCTAGGTGGCTCTGCCCAAATTCATCTCCTCTGAGCTCTTTGAGGCCACAATTCTGTTCCACTAAAATGTGGGAGAATGAATAATGCTCCGTGTGCTGTCCCGTTTTACTCAGTGTCACGCCCTGTGTGCTGCGCTTTCCCCAGAGAGTGCAGGCCCCAAGGGCAGGTCCCGAGCCACACGTCCCCAAGCCCCCAGCAGGGGCTGAAGCATATGGGGCAGTGGGGGACTTGGCGGGCAGGGGAGGCAGACTAGCACAGCAGAGAGTCTGAATTTCTAGGCATAAGTGACCCAGGACAGTGTGCCCTACTCCCCACCCCCGCCACTCAGAGGAGGGGCTCTCAAGATCACCCCCATGGCCTGCCTCTCACAGGGAAGCCCAGGGGCCGGCCCAGCTGCAAGGAGGAAAGTGCCCCCTGCCACTGGAGGGGCATGTCATCTCCAGTTGGGCCCGGCATGGGACTTGGGCCACAGGCTGGCCCGTGTGACAGTAGCTGCGTGAACCTGAATGGACGGACAATGCAGCCCGCTGAAGGTGGGAAGAAAAAACCTGAACGACGCATCTGACAAACTGGCATGCAGACAAGCGTGACTAAAATAAATTCCAACCAGGACGCAGCGTTTCCAAGTAATTATGTCGATGGTTGAAGACGCAAGGTAGTTTGGAGGATGTAGGGAGCAGGATGCGGTTCTGCTGAGGCAGGCGGAGCAGATCAAAGAGCAGGGGCAAAGGCTGCTGACCCTGGGTGGGTTTCCAAGGGCCAGGCTGGGGCGCCCCAGGTGGAGGGGGGGGTGCCTGCATTCAGGTTTCTGTCATTTTAAATTCCTCCCCCCGTGGAGTCTCCCAGGCAGTGAGTCTCACCCTTCCCTTGCACAAGAAAGTCCAGGGGTGCTAGTTTAAAATGCCCGCCTGGACCCCTCCCAGGGATCTGATTCCGCAGGACTGGGTGGGGCCCAAGGCTGACGAAAGACACCGTCCCAGGGGCTCTTGGGCTGGTCTGTGTCCTGCGTCTGAGAGCCACTCGGGTCCTGGGAACAGAGCAGACCTTCTGGCTACACCCTCCTCTGTTCTTTCAACACATCATCAAGGGCAACTTTAAAAAGATGGGTGTTGCTGTGTCCCCTCCTATGGGGACACAATGGGGTGGCTAGGTCGTCCAAGAGACCCGACCCCCACCCTATGCCAGCCAGGCGTCCAGCGCCTCACGGAGAAGCTGAGTTGGATTTGCACGCGTTCGGGCGATGGACCAGGAAGAAAGGCTGACTTGCGGGCCTCATGTGGCTCTGAGTGGGAGGAAGGAGGACTTGGCCTCTGTTGTCAAATGGCTCACAACTCTTCGAACAAGGTTCTCACCACATCTGCCTCCCACATAGGAAGGGGTGGTGCCGGATGACCCCCAGAGTCCTAGTGATCTCCCCACCCCTCTCTTCCCTGGGGTAGTCCCTGATTTTGAGAAGGTTGAAGTGAAAGAATTCCTTAGGACAAGAGCATTTATCTATCCTCAGGGCTGCTCATTCATCCACTGTCCATCCATCCGCCCACCTACCCATTTCCTCAGCCAGCAGGAACTGAACTCTCTCTGAGTGCAGATCCTTTGCCACATTCTAGGACCACAGCAAACAAGGCAAAGCCCCCCCGCCCCCCATCTCAATTGCTCATAGTCTGGTAAAGACAGCAGAGAGACAAATGGACACAACACAGCATGAACGTGAGATCAGCCCCAGGCCTGGGGGCACAAGGAAGCAAGTATCTAACTCCTCCCACTACCACCATGGTAGGGAAGGTTCACAAGGCAAGGGTGCCTGGCCTGCAGGCTGAGGTAGCAGTCTAGGGTGATAGGCA
>PVJC01000833.1:0-108580 GCA_004026665.1 Murina feae | reverse complement strand
TAGGGAAGCAGGAGCTCCCAATGTGCCCCGCGGTTTTGCTTCCTAGTGAGATGTCCTGTAACAAGCCAGTAACCCAGAGGCATTGTCAACGTGTCTTACACGGTCAGACAGCCCCACGTAGCACGAGTGCGGGCAAAAGGAAGTAATAGTGAACACTGGCAGAAATATAATAAAAAAGAGGGGTGATTTCTTTCCAGGGAGGAGCACTTCAAAGAAAAGTTCAATTTACTATATTAGCCAGATTAAGATGTGCAAGGACACAACTGAGACCATTTGCCAGGGGACGTGGGAGGTCCCTGGGCCAGGTCCCCTCAGGAGCAGGGCACATGCGGGGTGGGGGGGGGGCTCTATGGGCACCAGGGATTTCTTCTCCAGGGACCATACTGTGACCTCACACAGTCACAGAAAGCAAAGAACAGGCCGAGGATGGCCAGGGACTGCTCTATCTCCGAAAGCGGGGAGCAAGGAACTGTCCCAGGGAAGGAACCTAAGTGCATCCAGTGGCCCTGACCTCACACCCACACGACAGCAGAGTTGAGTTAGATGCTGTGGGGATGAAGATGGTGTGGAAGACAAGGTCCTTGACCCTGGATAGTCTACAGTCTTATGAGCCCCCAGCTGGGGCAGTTTATATTTTCCTGTCCCTGAGCTCACTTTTTAAATTCTTAATTGTCTTTAGCTCCCCCAAGGGCAGTATCATTAGAGCTGAATGAAGCCTAAGCATTCAGGGATGAAGAGATAGAATAGGAAATCCAGGGTAAATTCTGGAAGCTTCCTGACCCAGCTCTTCTCCCCCTTTCCATCATGTCCTGCCATGCCAGCTGCCTCTGGGCCATCACTCATGTCCAATGTTTTTCTTCTTTTGTCTCAGCCAATTCCCTGGAATTGAAAGGATGATGAAGGTCAAAGGCATCAGCCTTCCACTTTTTCCAACTATTGTCCCTCACAGAATATCTTCCCCTAGGGATGGCTTCAGGGGCTGGCCTATTCCTATACTAGATGATTCACATTGACCAGAAAATCATTCTCATAGTGGGGCAAACCCTGCGTGGCAAACCTTTTTAAGTGATTACAAGTTGCCTCCTAGGTGCCCCCAGCCCACCATGCCTTCTGATGAGCCATGGAAAGCAGCTGCTCTACCTACACAAGTTACTTTGTGAGGTTAAATGTCAGCACCCATCACAGCTTTTGCCAGGAGACCTGTCAGTTGGTGACTCAGTGGCACATGCCTGGGAAAGGTGCCATAGAGAAAATGAGCTGGAGTATGAGAATGGGGAGAAGAGGACCAGAGTTCAAGGAGGCATCTACACAGAGAAGAAAAGGCAAGGGGGAGAAATGCCATAGGAAGGACTTGGATAAACAAGGAAGCTGGAGGAGAAAACCAACAGCCAGAAGGAAGCCGTGCAAGTGGGGAGAGGTGAGCACCCCATGAGTCCATCTGGCTCAAATGGTAGAATTTCTGGAAGTGCAAGAAGTCTGCCTACTGTCCAGCATAGGGGCTCCTATAGATGAGCAAATGCCAGATAATTAGGTGTGTGTGTCTGACCTGCTAGACCACAGCTGGGCATTTTCACCCACTGGGAAAATAGCTTCTTGCCCAATCACTGAGCTACATGGTCTTTTAAGCTATTGGGGAACTGAGATTTTACTTCTGCAAGGAGTGGGCCACACTGAGAAAAAGTGTGCGTTGGCTGTCATGCTGTGTGTTTGCTCAACATCATGCCCTAGAGGTCAGGAGGAAGGGAAGGGCAAGGATAGGACCTGATGAAGCAGTCCTCGCCCCCCCTGCTTCTGTGCCCTCAAGGTGTGTAGGACATGGTCGGAAGTTTATGTGGAGATATTCTCCCAAATCTTGTCACTCATCCACTTCTCTCTTTCTAGGACTCTGGCCAATAGAACGTAATCACATAAAATGAGCCACAAAAATCAAGAGGTTCCCTTTACTACTGTCAAGCTGGCCTCCAATCCGGGCTTGCGTAACATCCAAGGCTGATACGGCCCTTCCTTGCCTTTCACTCTGTGCCCTGAGGAAGATACCTAGACTTGTGCAGCAGGAATACTTGATCTGAGTGCTCAGTCCCAGGCCAAACGCTGGACCTGAGCATACGGCCTGCATTGCAATGGGGAGCCCAGCGTGAGTGAGGGGCCCTCAGACCTTAGCAGAGGCGCATCAGGAATGTGATGGAAAATGAGGAGTGCCATCTTCACTTCCAGATGATGCCCTTAGCTGGGTCTGGTGGATGCATGGGCAAATAAACTTTCCAATGACAATAGTTACCCATCATCCCTGGGGGAGATTGGAAGAGGCCATTTCCTCCCAGGGAGGGCAGGAGAAGTTTCCATCTGGAAACCGGGAGCTGGGTCTGGGGATCACTCCTTCCTAGAGAGCCCGGGACCCTTTCTCATGCACATCCCTCCTGACACAGGAGCCCCCTCCTTCTGGAGAATAGGAACATTGGAAACGTCCTTGAGTTGGATCTGGGGCAGGGTTTCAACACTTGGGACAATTTGGTTCCCATGAGCTCAGTATTGTATTGCTTGAGCTTGCTTCCTGTACAGCAGTCATCCCTGGTCCAAACTGCAAGCCCGCTGAGAAGGAATGGCACTTTCTCCTTCTTTGAATTCCTTGGGCATCTGGTATAAGACCAGCCTACAGTATTTGTTCACTCTACTGGTGGCTATAGGCTTGGAAACTCTGGACTCCGTCCGCCCACCACCACCCGAAAAAGACTCTTTTTTTTTTTTTTTTTTTGTGATAGCTTTTAAAAAATATATATTTTATTGATTTTTTTACAGAGAGGAAGGAAGAAGGACAGAGAAGTTAGAAATGTCAATCAGCTGCCTCTTGCACACCCCCTACTGGGGATGTGCCTGGAACCCAGGTACATGCCCTTGACCAGAATCGAACCTGGGACCTTTTAGTCCCCAGGCCGACGCTCTCTCCACTGAGCCAAACCGGTCAGGGCCCAAAAAACACTCTTCCTCTCCACTTGCTTAATCTCTCCTGTTTCTGCCAGTTCCTGCCCTCCAACCCTTGATTCTTCTTAGAACACTGCTGGCCACAAGCACCTCGGGGCTCCTTCTCCTTAATTAAACCGGGGCATGTGGACAGCAGTACATTCCATCCCTGCCTGCTCGCAGCTCCCAGAGGCATCCCTTTACTGCATTGAAGCTAATGAAAAGTGTGATAAGCCCACTGTTTCATTTTCCCTTAATTAATACAAGCGATTGACTTGTGCTAAAGTCATTTTGGTTTGGATACTGAGCTTCTGGGTCAGAATATCACTCGCTGGCAGTGACAGAAGCTCCTTGTCTTGGGCTCAGATAACCTTTCTCAGGCCAAGGCCAACGGGACCTTCCCCAAGGAAGGAGCAGCTTACCCAGGCTGCTGGCTGGCCTCCTTCCCTGGAGTTTAATGACAAGATCCATGTGTTACCATGAAAGTCAACTGAGAGTCTGTCTAGAGGGGGAAAGAGTACATTGATAAGGCATTTCCTGCTAGTGGGAAGTTTCCTGAGGTATTCCCTATTCTGACGGAACAGCTGAAGATGACTAGAGAAGAGAAGGACTCAAGTAAGTCATCCAGTGGGCGTGTCCAGAAAGATCAATTCTGATTCACTGGACTCTCTTATTTTGAGGAGGAGAAAAGCCAAAGATGAAAGGATGTGAAGGGTTTTGTCTGGTGGATGGGGAAGTAGAAGAGACAGTCAACGAATCAATGGGCGGTGAGGTCTAGGAGAGGGTGCCTAGAGGTCTCCTTTAGGGGGCACACAGGAGCCACCCAAAGAACAGTTTACAATAGCCCTTGTGCCCATGCTCACAGATCGACTGCATTGGCCTCCGAGGGAGCCCCAGTATCAGCCTTTCCAGGGGATGCTCTTGTACAAGGATGACTGAGATGACCGCCCTGGTTAGTACGCTGAGGACTCTGTGGCCTTCACTCTCCAAGTGCCGGCTACACCTGGAGACTCCCAGGCTTCCTTTGCTGGGAAGGCACTCAGGGCTTGTAGTACACCTGATAGGACTTGGGGAGTAGGAGCATCTGATGTGACCTAGGTTGCTCTGGCCTTTTCTGGGGTCCTGACGGTGCAGGCTCAGGAACGAAGACACCATGTTGTGTCAAGGTGGCGCTTATCTGTCACTGTTCTGTAGCTGCTCAGAGATGGGGAGGAAAGGGTTTTGACAAGTATGAAGGACTGTGTGTGTCTGAGAGTAATGTCTCATATTAATGGGGGAAATTAATTATTTCCTTTCTCTTCTAAGACTCCTTTTCATGCAGATTTTGACAAGTAACTGCTTTTATTCCCTCCCCTTGATGGGTAGATTGAAATAATGTCTTAAAGGTACCACTAATCATCCACTTAAATGATGTGAGGCCCATATTCCTGGGTTTGAGGGTAACCAGAATACAGGAAGATGATGTTGCTCTCTGCTCTCTGTCTTCTGTTTTCTCTAAAAACACTCCTTCTTACTTATATGGCTTCCCTCCCCGATCCCTCCAAACCAGAAAACAGATATTGTGAGGTAAGGAAAGGGGCCTCGGTGGCAGTGAAGGCACCATGCTTGGCACCACACCTCCCTTGTCCTTCACCTGCACTGCCAGAGCTGACCTATGGGTTCACCCGGACACAGCCAACAGGATCTGAAGGCCCTGTGACAGCTTCTCTTCTGTGTCACTTGCTGGGATCAGGGGTGCCTGGATGGCTGGTGAATGGTAATCCTGGGTGTATCCCTGAGGCGGTTGCCAGAAGAGATTAGCATCAGAGTCAGTAGACCCAGTAAGGACTGCCCTCCCCAAGGTGGGTGGCCACCAGCCAGGCCTTTGAGGACCTGAAAGAACAAGAAGTCAGAGGAAGGGCAAATTCTCTTTCCTCTTGAGCTGGGACATCCTTCTTCTCTGACCCTTGGAAATCAGAGCTCCTGACCCTTGGGCCTTCAGAATCTAAGTCTTACACAAGTGCCCTTCTCCCCCCACATCCTCTGAGGCTTTGGCTCAGGATCAGGAGTTCTATCATCCACTCCCCGACTTCTGATGTTCAAACAGACTGAATTACATTTGAGTAAGATGCTTGACCACTCTGAGCCTCCTGTTTTATCACTGGTAAAGGTAGTGGGGTTGGATTGGATTATTTTTAAGAAGTTTTAGGTCTAACATTTGATAATCAATAGCTGGTTGATAAAAATAATGTGTTCCTTCCAGTCATTGATTCGAATCATGTGTGTGTGTGTGTTTGTGTGTGTGTGTGTGTGTGTGTGTGTGTGTGTGTGTGTTTAAAGAAAAACTATAGCAAAATAAGGAATGCAGCCCTGACTGGTTTGGCTCAGTGGGTAAAGCGTCAGTCTGCAGACTCAAGGGACCCAAGTTCGATTCCGGTCATGGGCATGTACCTTGGTTGCGGGCACATCCCCAGTGGGGAGTGTGCAGGAGGCAGCTGATCGATGTTTCTCTCTCATTGATGTTTCTAACTCTCTATCCTCCTCTCTTCCTCTCTGTGAAAAATCAATAAAATATATTTTAAAAAAAATAAGGAATGAATCTCCCTTGGAATCTCATGGGAAGAGACAAATACATAGAAAATCCTAATGATTCTTGAGCTTAAAATCAGAAGGCAATTCAACTTGAGAAGGAAACAGTGATATTTACAACTGCACAGCCAATGAACTACAGAAAAGGGAGACCATTTCCATCAGTTATTATTGAGGGGAACAGAATTTCTCAATCACCAGCAGATTGTAAATGGGGGCTACAGCTCATCCGGGAACTCTTGTGTCATAGGAGTTATTAATTAGGTACTAACTTTGTCCAATTAGCAAGGACACTGGTGAGATTGTAGGGAAGCAGGACACAGGGAGGATGGGATGAGGCAGCCCAGTCAATTTCTGAGATGGGGGCGCAGAGCCCTGAGGGACCCTGGGTCAGCACCTGCATAGGTATCTCTCCTGCTCTGACGAAGAAACACTCTGCTGCTTTCCTTGTGAAGAGCCAACCAATACACAGGTGAAAGGAAGTGAATAATGCATGCTCTACTGCTGTTTATTTTCTGTCTCAGCAGCGCTGCCATGACTACAGTGGGTACCAGCCTGGCCAGGAGGGAGCTCTGGGTGTGGCTGCCTCTCTGACGGCTGACTTTGCTGGGCTCTCCACCTACATCCCTGGACACCTGGGTCCCTCAGTTTGGGGGGAAAGGACGGACTGCCTGTCTCATTAGAACCCCCTGCAGATTTGTGGAGAATGCAAAAGCACAAACAAAAGATGTTTTGTGGCCCTAACTGGTTTGGCTCAGTGGATAGAGCATCAGCCTGAGGACTGAAGGGTCCCTGGTTCGATTCCAGTCAAGGGCATGTACCTTGGTTGCGGGCACATCCCCAGTGGGGGTGTGTAGGAGGCAGCTGATCAATGTTTCTCTCCCATCGATGTTTCTAACTCTCTATCCCTCTCCCTCTCTGTGAAAAATCAATAAAATATATTTTTTAAAAAAGATGTTTTGTGTGCTCCTTTGATGTGCTGGGGTTCCAGTGTGGGTCTCAGTATAACGTTCTATCAGTTGAGTGATGTACCAAGGTCCTCTGGCCCTCTGTTTTCCGTCTTCCTCTATGGTACCACTTTAAATTGTTTAAATTACAGTTAACATATAGTATTATATTAGCCTCTGATGTACAACATAATACTTAGATAGATATATACCTTATGAAGCGATCACCTCAATAAGTCTAGCATTCCCTTGGTACCACATATAGTTACTACAATGTTATTAACTATATTCCCTAGGCTATACTTTACACCCCCACAACTGTTTTTACAACTCCACCCACTGGACTTCTTTGCCATGGAAGGTAGACCTCAAATCGATTCTCAACCTGTGGGACACGACCTCTTTGGTGGTCGAACCACCCTTTCACAGGGGTGGCCTAAGACCATCCTGCATATCAGACATTTACGTTACGATTCATAATGGTAGCAACATTAAAGTTATGAAGTAGCAACGAAAATAATTACATGGTTGGGTCACGACATGAGGAACTGTATTTAAAGGGCCAGAAAGTTGAGAACCACTGCCCTAACCTGTTACGAGTTCCACCTACTAGACCCTTTGTAACATGGCAGGCTAGTCTACTGAGGAGCTAAGTAAGGTATGTTTTGCTCTCAAAGCTGTAGAATACGGAGCAGAGTGAGAGGAGTGCTCTTTTCCTTATCCCCCAAGGCCCAAGGCTTTGTGACTTCTCAGTTCCAAGCTTCTTACCTCATCTTGTGAATAACTTTTGAGCCATGGGGTCTACAGCAGTTGCCAGGCACCCAGATGGTGATGATCACTCAGGCTTGTATTTTAAAGAAGCAGGAAAACAAAGAGTTGAGTTTGAACCCCACGCTGGGATTTAAAGAAAATATTAGATACTATTGAGTAGAGGGAGAGATGAGCCTGGGTGTGCAGTGGGGAGTGTTTGAGGCAGGCTTGGAAGTGGTTTCATTTCAACAGCAGAACTGTGATATCATGGAGAGCAAGGAAAGAGCAGGAGTGGGGCGGGGAGGCAGGAACCTTCTGGAAAATACATTGTAACTTATTTTATCCCTCTTACTGCTTCTCTGAAGAAAATTACTTTTGGCTCCTGGTTAGTGGACTCTGGCTCCAGGGGAAAATCCTGCCCTGTGCAATGACCTCAGGGAAATTGTAATCATGAGCCAACAGCTATTTCCATGTTTTGCTTTCTCATCACACTTTCCCGCTTTCACATGATTAGCACGAAAAAATGACTACTCTGTGCAAAGCACATGATGGGGGTTGGGGGGTCGTTGTGTGTGTGTGTGTGTGTTTGTTTATTTAGGGGGGTGAGCATAAAACACTTGGACCAGCGAATGGAAGCCATGCGATGAATAGCTGTTGAGTTGAATTCTCCTAAGCACATTGTTTCAGGCTGCTCTCATTTGTATGATCTCTAATTTTAGACCCCAAATGACTGGGGACTTGCCTTTCACTTCTGCACCCAGCTCTACAGACCCAGCTTGCTCCGGGCCATAACCTGCTCTTGCCAACTAAGGTTGGAGCAAATCAGCATTCATGCCCCAGTCCTTGGAGGGGTCGGCGACACTGGAACTCATCAAAAAGTGGGGCCTGGAAGTCTGATTTGGCGGCGTGAGGACCAGTGCTCGGCGAGCCAGAAGCTGACTTCTCAAGGTCAGGCTTCAGTGGCCTAATATCTAACCAGGAGCCACCAGGCCCACACGATCCTGCCAGTGGCTCCTCTACAGGGGACACTCCATTGCCTCTTCCACTAGCTGCTCGCAGAGACAGCCCCTCAGTGGCGCCTGGGGTGAGGACAGAGCTCAGATAGGAAGCAGCCTGCACCAGGTCTTCGGGAATGTGGGGACGATCCCCGACCCAAAATGGGATCTGAGGTTTTTATGAAACCACTTCTATGGGGCCTTTTGCAGAGAGGAGAGGGGCTGCTTTTCCTCCCAATTGGGCCACTATATATGATGTTCGAAGAACCCATTCATGGGAAATCTACAGCAGCACATACATTGCTTCATGACTGGCCCGGCCAGCATGGTTCAGTAGTTGAGCATTGACCTATGAACTAGGAGGTCACTGGTTCCATTCCCAGTCAGGGCACAAGCCCAGGTTGCAGACTCAGTCCCCAGTAGGGGGCATGCAGAAGGCAGCCGATCAATGATTTTCTCTCATCACTGATGTCTCTCTCTCTCTCTTGCTCTCCCTTCATCTCTGAAATCAATAAAAATACATTTTTAAAAAACTGCTCCATGACAGAAGGGACGCATAATATTGACACATTACTAGTGCGCACACCACCTAGAAACCATGTGAATTGTAGTCTAAATGTTCATTTAGTTTTTCCAGTAGAATTTAATGATCACTTGCTGACCCCGGACAGAATAAACTCATCTGGGGCAGTGCCAGTCTGTGCCACCTGATTCACCCTCTTCCCGTGAGACCCTTGTGATTTTATGTACAGAGTATAACATCGTTATAAAAGAATCAATCACATAAACTTGGCTGTGTTACAGGTCAAGCCCGTCTCCTGAAACATAACAGTGACCTTCTTAAATGGACTGATTTAAACCCTGCGCTCCTACCAGAATGTGAAGGACTTTCACTGGGCGTGCTCATCTCACTTATACTTTATTGCAAACTCCTTACATTCAGGGCATGGCCACAGCAGCCCTGTGGGCTGCAAATGGTCACGCACCTTGCCACACCCTCATCGGGCGGTGCCTTGAAAACACTGGGAACTGAGCCTGGGCTGCCCAGGGTGCGGAGGTAACTTACGTCTTTGAGCTGGTGCTGTTCTAACTCTGAGTGCCCTCATTCCCAGAGGAATGTCCCCATCAGTGAGTGATGGCTGTCCCCCTGCTCTGTGCTTCTTATCTCTGGCAGGGCCCTCAGAATAACTGACATCACTCACGGACTACTCCATCACGGGCTAGGAGAGGACGCTAGCACAAGTAGGATATGAGACTTAGTCACTCTGCAGCAGGAAAAGTGCATGGGGGACCCAGCACTGCCGATAAGATATTCTATTCTGACCCCAAGGAACCTTGCCTCTCCTCGCTGTGGCCCGATCAATCTTCAGACACCCAAATATCCGGAGAAGCAAGTGATCTGCAATGAGGCCAAACTGGATCGTTTCCAGTTTGACCACCTCTTACAGGACCAAGGCAATGGGACCTAAAATCTCCTCTGCCAAAAGGAAAATTTCAAATTTTTCCTCATGACAGAACCCCTCGAGATGTCACTCAGGGGAAAGAGTTTATGTCCTGCTCTATCCGAGGTCCTTGCTTATGTCTGTGGACGTGTTGTAACTATGAACATCACACCCTTCATTTTCAAAAGCATCTCAATGTAGGCAATTACTATATGGTCATCCTACACGTAAATAATCCCAAACTCTAAGGAAGTTTTCTTGTGTTTAAATATCTTGAGCCTATCAGATATCAATGAAGACCAAATTTGTATAACTCCTTTAAAAAAAAATTCTTACCAGAGGATATTTTTTTCGTTGATATATATATATATTTTAGATAGAGTAGAGGGAGAGAAAGAAACATTGATTTGAGAGAGATACATAGATCGGTTGCCTCCCGCATTCCCGCATGACCGGACCAGGGATCAAGTCTGCAACCAAAGTACATGCCCTTGACCAGGAATTGAACCAGCAACCCTTTGGTCTGTGAGCCTATGCTCTATCCATTGAGCAAAACTGGCCAGGGAAGTGTAACTCCTCCTTTGTCAAATTAACTAATTCATGGATCTACATTTGAAAAATCGCCTGTTATACTCACTAGCACCCCTGCCTTCATGGAGTTTACATTTTCATAAGGAAAGAGCCAACATCAGATGATGCAACAGATCAAACATGTGAGGCATTAGTGGCTATCAAACCTGTTTTTAAGTAACAAAATTCTCTCTGCCAGTGAAATCCTACATTGAAAATTCCTCAAATTATAAATAGGGAGGTGCTCTTTGGGGGATGGGGTGGGGATGTGTGATCCAGGCTCCTTTCCTCTCCTTCTCTCACCACCCCCTCCTTTTTCTAACACTCACAGAGGCACGCATTGCTTTGCAGAAACTCCCGCGCTGTTTATGATTTGCAGTTAAGAATAAACAAGCTTCCATTTGTTCAGCAGAACACAGTGCAGTAAAGGAAACAGAACATAAACACACATGTTAAACAACCATGGAAGATTTAAATAGCTTTTCAGAACAAAAGAAACACTGTCCAAGGCTGTGTGAATTAAACAGCTAAGAATTCCATTAATTGCGAAAGGAATTTTTAAGGCACAAGAGGTCACACCGGGCTGAAATTTTTAAAATTTATTTTTAGCCAATTATTTGAGGGATTATACGTATTTTAATTAAAAGAAAATGCCATGTAGCTAGGCTAGTAGCCTCTGGTGCCTCCTGTTCATTTCCAAGCACATTGTTGTCAGGAGTGCTGGCAAACAGCTGAGAGAACCCTATGTAGCCCAGAACGACAGCCCCATTATTCAGCCATTTATTCAACCAACGGGAAACGATTCTACCCATAGTGCACATGGAGGATGCTGAGGGCAGAGGCTCAACTTACTTCCAAAAGACATAATTCACCCACGTCGTCAACTATGGAGGATGGAACAACAGGGAGCATGCCAAGTGTTTTGAACTTGTCAGGGAGAGTTGCAAAAATAAATCTGTGTTATTAGAGTTGTCCCGTTCAACAGCATCCAGTTAAAAAGACAGAAGCAATACTTTTCATTACCCTCCTTCTACAATCCCCTGGTTACATAAGAGCGCATTAATTGCCATTGTTAGCCCACCAATGCCCCTGTCAGGCAACTGGAAGACAATTCCAGTTGGAGTCTTAGGGTTGTAAAGTTGATTAAAGGAAGCAGTGGGCTAAGTGCCTCCGGGGGAATTCGAGGTTGCTCATGAGCCATGAGGCCCAGAACAGACTAGTGTGCATGGTTCACGGAGAGAAAGGGACTGTCGCAGAGAGCTAGAGAGTGAAGAGGAAAGAGCCCAGCCACGAAGTTCAGAAAGGACATTCCTGGCAGTGGTGCCTGCCCAGTACAGAGGCAGCAGGGGAGCCAGGGCACTCTGAAAAGTGCAAGAGCAGAGATGAGGCTGGAGATGGGCGGCTCAGGTAGAAATGGACCCGAATACCATCTGAAGGAACAGTTACTTCTGACAGGTAACAAGGACAATAACAAGACAATAACAGACTGCTGCCACCGGCTGGCTCACTCCTCCCGCCCAGCCAGTGGCTGCAGCCTTGGATCACGAGGCAGAGGTCTTCCATCTGCCCTGCTGGACCCCCAGGGCTGCGGCCTCCGCCATCTTGCCTGGGCTAATTTGCATACGGTCGCTCTGATTGGCTGGTGGGTGTGGCTTAGGCGTTCCGAAGAAACAGTCAATTTTAATATTACGCTTTTATAAGTTTAGATAGTGTTGACCTTACAAACCCCATGGAAAGGTCTTGGGGCTCAATGGATCACAGGACCAATGAATCACACTTGGAGAAGCATTGCTGAGATGGTAAGTGAGATGTGTTGAGATAGAAAGGGCAGAGATTTGGGGAGGAAGACATATGTTGACTACAGATAAATAAAATTTCAGCAGCAAAAATTGATGACTGCTACCCTGACAACAAGGAAGAATAAGGAAAAACTGTAAAAAGTAAACACATGGACTTAAAAGTATAGCAACTGGGGGCTATATTTCACAGGAGCAAACAGCCATGTACTTCAATAGTTCCAGAATGAATCACCGAAACTCAATGCCGTTCAATAAGCACTGTTGGTAGTAATGACCTTGAGTCATCAAAACAAGGTTAAAATATCAACTAACATCCTGCTTAAGAAGCCAAGAAAGGAAAAACTTTCTCTTAGAAAGAATCCCTTGGAAATATTTCCATAACAATAATTGAAACTCTAAGAACTGCTTTGGGGCTTTATTGAGGTTGGCTAGTTGTGTGGACTAGCTCATTTCAGATGATAGATAAGCAGAGCATCTCAGTAATTCAATAAAAAGCCATGAAAATGAGGTAGGATTACTTATCCCACTTTATAGATGGGCATGGCACACACTGGGACACAGCATGAACCGAAGGAGAAGCAGGGGGTCATATCTCTAATCACACCTACACCCCTCTCCCGAGGCTGCTCCATGGACTGTCCTGACCATCTGTGACATAATAAAAAACCTCAGCTCCTCTGAGAATGTGAGCCCCACCCAGGAGAGCCCTGGGAAGCTGAGTATTCAAGGCCAATGAAGGTGATCTCTGCCCAGCAATCCTGTGCCGGGAGCTTGTGGCACTGGAGGAGAGATGATGACTTCTCACATTTAAGTAAAGCACTTGGTTTTGCTTCTTGACCGAAGCCTCCACGCTAGGAGCCCTGAGAGCAGGTTCCATTGCCACGAGACTCATAAGAACATGACTTCAATTACATCGCAGCCTAACCTCGCTGGAAGCGAAGGGAGACTGAGCATTCGACAATCCAGACGGTATATCTTAACCCACCCGACCTATCTCTTTGGCAGAGGTGTAATGCATGGCAGTAAAGAAGATTTCCACAGACAGAGGGTGGCCAACGACCAGGTCTTGGATAATTAGGTTTTGCTGGAAAGCTGTGCTCAAATTTGCCACTAGAAATTGTCCCTGAAGGTGGCATAGAGGGAGGGACTGGGATAGCAAAGTTGGCAAAAATCCCAGACCTCTGGAAAAGGGGGCCCGGTTTCCACAAGACCCCGGACACTCCCCTCACCTGCAGTTGCAGGGTCTGCCCAGTGGGATAGGAAGTAATTAAAGAACCTGCTTGTACCAGATTCTCTGGAGAAAGTTTCACTTATTCCAAACAGTGAAGCAAACCCTTTGGGACATTTTGCATGGTTTTCTCAAATGTCTCTTCACAATTTTCATGTAAATATAACCTGGGAGTTGAGCTTTGAGGCTCTCATGACACCCTCAACCCACTTCCGCTCATTTCCAACACTATCACACAAACACTATTTTCTATCACTGGCCACAAAAATTGTATTGCAGGCTCCTTGTCACATACATAGATGAAAGCACTTAGTTTTCTAATGTGAGGTCCAGGCAGCTCTAACAAACTCTCCTGGGAACTCCTCTAAGTTGTTGCTACTTGACATATGGTTCCCACTGAGGTCCTAGGGAAGGTGACTGACATGCAGAATCACAGCTGCGTTGAACAGCCTAGTCAGTGGTCACCAACTGGTTGTCTGTGGACCACTGGTGGACCATGAGATACCAAATGTTGGCCTAGGTAGTTTAACAAGAGTCCAGGCGGCTCCAGGCGGCTGCTGTGAGAAGGTCTTCTACTGCATTTCAAAGGTTGGGGAACTTGCAGGGTCAGGACATCTGGGTCTGACCCCTCCCTTGCCACCTTGTGACATAGCTCTTGGGCCATTCAACCTTTGAGGATGTCCATTTCCCCATCTGCCAAGGGCAAACTTTGAGTAGATCCTTACTTCCTAAATTCGGATCATCAATCATCTGTATAATTTAAGGAGATTTTTAAAATGCAGATTATTGGACCTCTCTCCTGTAGATTCTGATTCAGTAGTTACTGAAATGCAGACGGGTTCAGGTCTGTCTGACTGTTCTAGACCTGGGTACATTTCCCCAATTCAGAGAGAGACAGGGTCATGTGTAGCTTGACCGCTAGCAGCCACTCCTCCTTGGGCAGATAAAGGCTTTGAGATTCAGCTCTTCATCCTGAACATGGAAATATGACTATCAATTCCCTGGAGTTTGGAAAATGAAATAATTTATGTAAATCACGTGATGCGAAAACAAAATGCATTTCTTTATTCTCCCACTCTCCCTCTCATTTCCCGGAACTCCGTCACTTTTCCCTACTTTGCATCTCCAACACATGAAAGAGAACAAAGTAAGTAAGCCCTTGCTATTCCCTGTCTGGAGAGTTCTTCTCCCAAAAGGTGCTTGCTTCCTCCTTCAAGTTTCTGCTCAGAAGTGGGACCTGAACTTACAAATCTCTACCATCCTCACTGAGCCTCTTTAATTTACCTATGCTTATATTAGAGGGTTTCTCGCCATCTGATATTATACATATGTATTTGTTTGTTTATTGTCTGACTCACACCCCACCCCCCCACACCACCTCCCTCCAGGCACTAGAATTTAAGCTCCATAAAATAGAAATTTATGTGGAAATACAAAAGAACCTGAATAACCATAGCAATCTTGAGAAAGAAGAATAAAATTGCTGGTATCTTGCTACCTGATGTCAAAGTTTACGACAAGGCTGTAGAAATCAAACAGCATGGTCCTGGCATAAAAACAGATACACAGATCAATGTAAGACAATAGAAAGTCCAGAAATAAACCCACACCTGTATGCCCAATTAATATGACAAAGGAGGCCAACGCATGTGATGGGGTAAAGACAGTCTATTTAATAAATGCTAAAAAATGGAAAAGATGCATGCATAAAAATGAAACTAGACCACTTTTGCACACCATATACAAGAATAAAGTAAAAATGGATTAAAACCCTAGAAGGTAATAGGCATTTCTCTGACATTTTTCTCTCTGGTATATCTTGTTGAGCAAAGGACATAAAAGAAAAAATAAACAAATGAGAGTACATCAGACTAAAAAGTTTTTGTACAGCAAAGGAAATCATTAACAAAACAAACAAACAAAAACCCAATGTACTGAATGGGAGAACATATTTGTCAGTGATACTTCTGATAAGGGGTAGATGTCCAAAGAACTCACATAATTCAATACTAAAAAACAAACAAACAAACAAAAAAGCACAACCAAACAATACAATTTAAAAATGGGCAGAAATTCTAGACACTTCTCCAAAGAGGACATAAGATGACCAGTAGACACATGAAAAGATGGTTAACATCAATTATCATCAGAGAAATACAAATTAAAACCACAATGAGATAGCACTTCACACCTGTCAGGAAGGCTGTCATCAACAAGTCAAATGAGTGTTGGGGAGGATGTAGAGAGAAGAGAATCCTCTACATTGTTGGTGGGAATCAAGATTGGTGCAGCCACTATGGAAAACAGCATGAAGTTTCCTCAAAAAAATTAAGAAAGGAACTATCTTGTAACTCAGCAGTTCCACTTCTGGGTATATATGTGAAGAAACCAAAACAGTAACACGAAAAGAAATATGCACGTGTATCTTCATTGCAGTTTAATTTACAAGATAGGAAAGCGACTCAAGCTCCCACCAATAGATGAGGGAATAAAAAAGAGTTGGGGTCTCTATATAATTGATCATTAGAAATGAAATCTTACTATTTGTGACAGCCTGGGTGGACCTAGAGGGTATTTTGCTAAGTGAAACAAGTCAGACTGAGAAAGACAAGTATCATGACATTTCACTTAACATGAGAAATCTACATAACAAAACAGGAACAAACAACATTGAAATAGACTGATGGGTACAGAGAACAAACTGTTGTCAGAGGGGAAGGGTGAATAGGTGAAGGGATTAAAAGTGCAAATTGGTAGTTTCAAAATAGTCACAGGGATGTTAAGAACAGCACAGAGAATATAGATAATAATATTTTAATACTGAAGTATGGTGCCAGGAGGGTACTTGAAATATCAGGAGGATCACTTTGCAAATGATGTAATTTTCTAACCATTAGACCTGAAACTAATTTAAAATAACATTGAATATCAACTGTAATTGAGAAAAGGATTGCCAAATCTATCAACCTTTTTTGGATAACTTTTGCATTGTGAGTCTTGCTTAAGAATTTATTCCAAAACAGAAAGTGATAAAAATATCCTGTATATTTTAATTTTTTTTATTTTATGTTTGACTCCTTTTGGAATTCATCTTGAACTTTTCCAAACACTCTTTTTTAAAATAAAAATAAAACAAAAATTTTGGTTTATCACCACTCACCTATTGAAGTCTTTACAAATGAGAGCATAAGGTTTATTGTAGATTAATCTCCAGAGGCGTAGGTCACTGTTTCACGTCCCTGTCTTCTTTTATTTTATGGTGAATTAGGTACTGGACTTGATTTCCACCCATGCACACTCAGCTGATGATGTCAGGTACCTCATCGCCCCCTCCCACCTAGACCTCCCTTCCTGTCAAGCTCATGCAGAGAGAATGCAACAGCAGAGGGAGATGTCAGGTGAGGAAATGCAAGTAACTCTGCCTGAAAAATAAAGGTTTACTTAAGCCTGGCCAACTCTAATTGGAATAAGAAATGCTTTTAAAATGGAATAAAGTGAATAGAACCAATCAATTTTTTTAAATGATTCAGCAATGTGAAAACCTTTGTCTTTGGCCAGCGATCTTATTTCCTGTCAGGTGTCTCTGAGCAGGTATAAAAGCTGGTGCAGGAATTTCCCGGAACAGAAGAACTGTGGGGCGTGCCAAGCTGTAGATGAATCCCTTCCCTGCTCAGGGATCATGACCCCAAAGGCAGCTTGGGCTGATGCCTGTGTCATCAATGTGCAACAGATAGGCATGTGGCTCTTTTGGATCAGATAGTCAATAAAAGTAACAAGGCAGGTGACTGTAATTACGCATGCACATATGTGCATTTTAATAGAGGCTTATTGTAATGCCATGGCTTCAAATTTGAAAAAAGGGGAAGGAAAAAAAAAAAGGTCACCTAATCTCTTTTCCTTTGTGCAGGTGGAGGGGGCTCCACGGAACAACAAGAAGAGGAACAGATAAGACTATGTTAGGCCGAGAAGTGTAAAACTAAAGGATAATAAAACCAAGCTGATGCAGTTGAAAGACTACTCATTACCGGGCCTGAGATATGGCGCCCATTGTTGCTGGGGTTTGGAGATTATTTCTCAGCCTGCAGAGGGCTGATAACAGACTCCTCCTCTGGCCCGAAGACTCATTGTTCCGCAGAAATGGCGTCTGGGACAGAAGCAAAGTTGTCCTGAGCCACAGCCATGCTCCTTTGGCCTTTTCCCTCTCTTCAGTGGGATGACAAAGAAAATCAAGAATTTATATCACCTAAGCCATGCTCTGGGATTTCTTTTTTTTTTTTTTTTTCAATCCCCTCCCCTCCTTTATATTCCCATGACCTAATTTGGATCAGGGCAATTCTCAAAACAAAATGCTGAAGTTTTCTTTTCCTTGAGAACAATGTCACATTAGTCAACTTAAAAGGACTTGCTCACAGCACAAATTGTCTGTACAACTCATTTTGTCCCTTAATTATATTCCACCTTGTTTTATTATTTAAAGGCATCACACGAGCTGTGTTTACAGACGCGGAAGAGGTTGGAGTTGGAAGTGAATTTAGAGATGTAGTTTAATGCTCTCATTTACTAGGCTGGCACACTAAATCACAGCAAGCCGCGGAGAGTATGCTCATCAGAGACAGGGACTGAGTGGGGAAATGAACTGCCCCCTCCCCCTCCCCCCAGGGCAGCACTGTGAGAAAAGGGTTTCTGGGTCAGGTGAAAAGGGAGCCACTTGCTACAAAAACCGTGGAGATCACAGCCTCTTTCAAATCTTATTAATGGTGTTCTGTGCAACTCGATGAGAATCAAGGATTCTACACACAAAGTTCAGACTCTTCCAGCCATTGTTCAACCTGCTTCTAAAGGCAGGAGTTCTGGCAACTTGAGAACAAAGTGCTTGGTTTCATAGTGCTGGCCAAGATTGAGAAAATATATTCCAGGAGCCAACTGACATTCCTTCATCGGGACCAAACTCATCTCCGCATCTGGCCTCTCAATCTGGTGTCCCACTGTCTCAGCTTAGACCTTGCTCATTTGGTGTCTAAACTGGTCACTTCCTTCGGAGTCTTCTTCTTCAACCTATAGAGATGCCCACTACTTTCCTCTCAATAAAATCAATTCCTTAAACCATAAAACTTCCTTTCACCGAATCACATGCTCTGCTTTCCTCTACAGTCAAAATAATTATAAAAATAATGTGTCTTTTCTATCTATTCTCCCCTCCCTTCTGTTTTGTTTTACATAGAGTAGGTATATCTGCACCTTTGCAATAGACTTTGGATCTTATCACTCCATTGAAACTGCCTTGACCAAGGTGATCCGTTGTCTACTATATAAATGCAATGAATTCTTTTCAGCCTTGCCTTTCCTTGATCTCTCTATGGAAAGGCCTAGGACATCATGGACCACTCCATCATCATCATTGTCATCATTATTTAAATCCCTTATTGTTTGACATGGTCTTTTTTCCTGGGTTCAACATCACTATTTTCTCTTGGTCCTCTTACTTTCTAAAGTATTGTCTATAGACTCCATTCCCTTTGCCCATCTCCTAGTGTGGGTTGCTCCGAAGACTCTGCCCTCAGCCCTTTGGTGTTCTTGCCCCATAAAATTCTCTTGATATGTCAGCTCCCACCTTACAGTAGAGATCAGAATAAGGCAACCCTGACCACGAGGCAAGCCTACATTTTCAAATGATGAGAATCAAAATAGAATGTTCACAACTGTTAGAAATATGGATAAAATCATCAAATGTTCATATTTAATTATTTAACTTATGTGAACACACACATTTAAAATAACGTAAAATGAAAACCAATACACTAATTTAGAAATGCCGCTCCCTGCCATGGTCAGCTCATGTCTTCCCCTGACGTGTGATATCAGGTCCTTTAATATCTCTGGAGGTAGTGTTGAGCTACCAAGTACAGATTTCTAAAGCACAGTATCTTCATTCTGACGTTTAGCTAGAGTGTGTTTTAATCTTTTGAATCTTCTTATGATTCCAGAAATAGAAATCAAACCTGGAGCACAGGTACCTGTTTGCATAAAATGTTGATTGTTTGGTTTTATGAAGAGTGGGTATGTTTGTGATTGTCATTTCCTATGTTGCTTTCTACAAACAATTTCTAAAAATCCACTTATAGGAATAGCTAACACTTATACTTATTAGGTCATGACCACAAAAATAAACATTTGAATCAGTGCTAAAAATCTTTAACTTCTTTTTAAAACCGATTCTATCATACAACTTCCTAAGTATTCCTAAATAACATCGATTGAGGTCATTTCATGTTAATATGTCTGCACTAACATCACTTTCACTGCTCTAAATAAGTAATTGAGAGAGTGTTTTGGATTCTGGAATGCTCTATGAGGACCCTAAGGAAAAACAACCTTCCCTTTTCTTGGGATTGATTTTAGGGGAAAGTCTCACATTGAATTAGGACATTTATGGCAAATGCAGATGAATTTCAAAATTAGATATCCCTCCCAGAACTCCCCTGCATTTCAGATTCATAGCACACTGAACCAGTTATTTCAGGTACCCCAAACTCAAGAAGTCTAGAATTATATTTATTACTTTGATTTCAATAAACTGATCTTCTACATCTAGTCTGTAATAATAAAAGCTTAATATACTAATTAGACTGGACATCCTTCCAGACAACCTTCCAGACGACCTTCTGAACAACCTTCCAGACAACCTTCTGAACAACCTTCCAGACGAAGCCAGGGCTTCAAGGGAAGCCTGGGTCCCAGGTGCCTGCCAGCAGTTGGAGGGAAGCCCGGGTCCCAGGTGCCAGAGGGAAGATGGTGCCAGCAGCCGGTAGAAGGAAGGCCTACTCTTGCACGAATTTCATGCATTGGGCCTCTAGTTGAATATAACAACTACTCAAACCTGCTAGCAAGTCAGAGTTCTGGAATTATTTCTAGACTACTTCCTTGGACGTAATGGAATGTGTTTATTTTATAAACTTATATTGGATAACCACTCTGTTCTGAGCTCTGTTTTAAGTTCTAGGGATACATCAATCAAAGGCTGTCTCTTCCAGAATGATTTCCTGAGAAAATCCCCAGCAAATATAGATATTCCCACTCCCCTTTCAGGCTTCTGGGCACTTGGTATAGGAGTCTATTGTAATACATGTTATTGTGGTTTTTTTTTACATTTACTTGAAGTTGTATCTTCTTTTACTATAATATAAGATCTTTGCAGGCAGGACAGTATCTCATTTCCGTATCCTCGGGGCTTCACACATAAGCTATAAAAATCTGTTGACTGTTTAAATAGCTGTAGTTAATATCTATCTAGTAGATAGCTGAGCACTAACACAACCCAATCCTGGCAGGGTATCCATCCCTGTAAAAGTCTACCAAGAGCTCATTATAAAGGACAACGCTCTATAATGAAGTCTTCTTGCATATCTTTGGTAATGATCATTATAGAGGGAGGAAATGAACATAGCTCTGTAATATTTCCTACCAGTAAAGATATCATCTTCTGTAATTCTGCCTGAGAAAGCAGCAAGGGAGCCAAGAATATGCAAGTTCTCCATGGCAACTGGGTCATCGCAGCATGCAGCCCGGGCCAGGGTTTCGGATTAAGTGGAATAGGTGGCGGTGAGCTTCCACCAGCAAGAGCTGTGTCCTTCCATGGGAAACATCTCTCCCCAGTGAGACCCTCAGTCATAGCCCCAGCTGCCAGCATCACCACTGCTTGGACCAGTGGAGCCCTGGGCCCATGGCATCCATTTCACCCCCTGAAAGCACCGCACTGGGAGATCTGCCTCAGCAAATCAACCAGCTACTGAGTCCATCAACTGTTCCCACACCCATGTTTTAAAATAAAATACTTCCGTGCTCTGAATATTAACTCAAGATGGAGATTTTACCCCAAGCCACCGGGCCATTCCTTCACACGTCCTCAAGCTCTCAGATCATTTTTGTCAACTTGCAAGCTAGAGAGCCCTCCTTTCGCTGGCTTGGCAGGGGAACCAGATGAAGCATCTGGTGAGAGGGAGCATCTGTTTAGTGCAGGGCAATGGAAACTCTCACTCAAATCAGTCAGCACCCCTCCATCAAGGATAGGGGGCACCAAACAGCAGCAGCAAAGTGAATGACCTTTGGCAAAGCTAGTCTCAGGGACAGGGTTCCCAGCCAATGCAAAGCCTTAATGAAAATTCACACAAAGCGGGGATTAACTGAAGGGCAGAAACGAGCCTGGGGCAACTCAACAGAGTCAACCTCTGTAGGGCTTTGCCTTCAGGAAGGCCCTCCCATGTAAGTGAGGTGCCTCACTCAGATGAAACAGCTGCCACTAACAGACTCTAACTGGGTCAATGACTCATTCCTCACCCTCTCCCCTAATCAGTGCTGCTGGGGAGGACTTGGCTGGGGACTCCTGTGACCAACACAAAATGATGGCATTGATAGGGGACTCTGTTTTGACAGGGAGCAGGTTTCTGATGGTAGAGCATGTGTTTCTCTACCATCACTGATGTCAAGATCCATAATCTATGACTACACTAAGGAAGAACTTTGCAAGCCCTCCCTTCTGCCCCCCTACCAAAGCATGAAGGAGTTGAAGATTCCAACCAGAGCCTCTCTTTGGAGACTCCAACAGCAGTCTGCAGCCCAAGGCTGATTAATTACTGGAGCCATTAGTGCATGCGCCAGGTCTTGTACATGCACTGGTTAACCCACCTGTAGAATGAGTGGCGGGAAGGATGGGAGCAATAGGTGAATTAACGTGAGGGGTTGCATGGGGGTTGGAGACGCATGGGATGGGCAACTGGCATACATTTTCCCACAGGCAGATCCAACGTTCCATATTCAGCAATCATATTCAGAGAATCAAAAGCACAGAGTTAGAAACATTAGAAATGGAAACAGATCAACAGGGTCAGGTAGCCCCGCCTGGTGCCTTTGCAGCTCTGCTCCCCGGTGTTGGATACAACTTTGATTAAAAAAAAAACGAAAAAGCTAAGATGTGACTTCGAGAAGAGGCCAAGGCTATGCCATGCTGTTTTAAGTACAGGCTTAAGAGAAGTGCTTTTAATCTCTGCTGCAGAGAATGGGGCAGGGCACGGAGCCCCCAGCAAGGCCCAGCTGAAGAAGAAGCGCACGTTTATCTGCAGCATGCCTGTGTTTTCATTGTCAAGGCCAGGTTGGTGGGTGGAATGCAGGACAGGGAGCATGGCAGGCTCGATTCCAGCAATCACTAGCTTTAGGGAAGAAGAGTGTATTTACTAGTATTTTTCTTTTAACTGTGAACTCATTCAGGACACATAGAGTAATTCACTTAAGTATGTTTTCACATAAAAATGCAGACTCCCTAAAAACATTTAAAAATGCAAATACTGTACAAATGAATATATACATATATATATATATAGATATAGATATAGATATAGATATAGATATATAGATATATAGATATTTAGATAGATAGATAGATAGATAGATAGATAGATAGATAGATAGAGATATCGGAAGTGACATCAAGCAACATTATCTGCTAAGATGTTGTTTTATTCTTTTGTAGATGTGGGAAGAACGTTAAATTAAAAAGAAAATGATGGCTGGGGTTTAAGGCTGAGGAATGCTAGGCAGCTTGGAATCCAGCAAGTACGCAGAGTGTACTCACGGAGACAATGAAACATCACCGATAGGAAGAAGGCCTGGCTTGTGAACTGATGCTTCCCGGAGTGTGAGAACTTCAGCTGGAATCAAACCAACCTAGAAGCAAGCACCGATCTTCAAAGTCTAAACTCTGCTTTCTCATAAGATACGGGAGTTATCTAATCCTCAACTTTTCAACCTGTAAAATGGGCTAAAAACACTATTTCTCATTATAAGTTAAGAAATAATACAAATGAAAGTACAGAACACAGAGTATGCAGTGCGCAGTAAGCTCTCAGTAAGTATGGAGCATGATGATGACAGGAGGGAGAGGAGGATGAGAAGAGGAAAGGAGAACAGGAGGAAAGAAGTGAAGAGAGAGGGAAGGGGGTGTACAAGCCTTTTCTTAACACGTGTTCCTTAAAGACTCATTTGGATTAAGGATTTTGTTGGTCCAGGAAGAGAAACTAAAGAGTCACATGGAGGGGATAAAGTTATTTAAGAAATATGTAATAGTCATCACTCTTAGATTTGTACATAGACTATGTTTGTGCTGATCCTTCTATTTTTAGTTTAATGACTTGTTAAATAATGATTGATGACTATTGTCTTCATCATCAACATGACACTGGTAGAGCCTGGCAAAGCTATTGATTTTGCTTCTGTTCACAACTTGGTTTCTGAATTAATTGGCATTGCTCTTAATACCAATTGGCTGCTTTAAGAATTTCAGCAAGAATAGCAAAAGGCCATGCTGAGATAAATACACACACACACACACACACACACACACACCTTGTGCTAAATAGAAGAGTCAGTGACAATCTTACTTAAAAAAAAAAAAGTTACTCATCAGCTGACCATGTGTCAGAAATGAGCTCTTTTATAAGGAGATCTGCAGGAGCACATGGAACAACATACATGAAACTGGTTCTTAATGTCACTCTTCAGGAGAGCTGTTCAAGCTGACTCAAGAATAAGTCCTTGGAATTTACCTTTTTTTTTTTTTTATTCCAAACTAGCAGAATGAACACTGTCCCCTCAGTCATGACAAATGGGTTACTTCACATTTTTTTCTACTTCTTATTGGAAAGTATTTATGACAATTCATGGCTGTCATGTGCTAACAAATATCTCACTCTAAGACGCTATGGGAGGAAAGAGTTCCAATTATTTAAATTTCTTTGTTTTCCTTGAGGTTTAATTTACACACAAACTGCGTGGATTTCAGTGTTGCGCTTGATGAGTTTTGACAATTGTAAACACTCATGTAACTACCACCACCATAAAAAAAAAAAAAAATAGAGCATTTCATTTAACCCAGAGTTTCTGGAAAGCCCTTTTAGTCAATTTCCACTCACCTTACCGCCCCACCCTCTTAACCCAAGGCAATCACTTATTTGATTTCTATCACAATGAATTAGTTTTGATTGTTTGAGAACTTTATAGTAACAGGCTCAAACAATACATAATCTTTTGTATCTGGCTTCTTCTGCTTCACCTTCTATTTTTTGAGATTTGTTGTGTAGAAAAGTGGGCCATGTCTTTTTATTGCTGACAGCTATTCCACTGATGAATGTAGCACAATTTGTGTATCCATTGTTTTTATTGATGAACATTTACCCTGTTTCCTTGTATGAGAAGTATACATAAAATATTCTCGCATGAGATTTTTTTGTGAACGTATTTACTCATTTGTCTTTAATTAATACCTTAGAGTGTAACTGCTCAATCATAGTACAGGCATGTGTTTAACCTCCTCAGAAAGTGTGCATCAATTTTGCAAAGTTCTCACCCAGTTTCACACTCCCAGCAATGATTCAGTGTACAAGGGTTCTAGTTGTTCTGCATCCTTACTGACACTTTGTATTATCAATCTGATTTATTTTAGCCATTGTAGTATGTGTCAAGGGTCCCAACTGATTTAATAGTCATGAAAGCATGGTCCTTAAATATTTATACTAAAGTAAAAAAAAAATACTGTCTTCATTTATCTTCCAGTTGCCTGGCTGACCCCAATACTGCAGGGCCCTGAGGAGGGCTTTTGGGATCAGCCATTGATCCAAAGTGGTTTCTCCACACATATGAATATGTTATTGAGCTTTTGGTGAATTGATAGGACGGCCAACAGGCCTGAGAAATAAAATTATTATTTGTTTTTTTTTTTAAAAAAGGGGGGGTGGGAAAAGCATCTTGCATTTCAGAACAGATTTTTTAAACCACATATTTATAGTCTCCTAGAGAATGATTCCATGCTCAAATAAGTTTAGAAAATGCTACGCATTATTTCCCTTTCTTGGTGCTTACAAGGCACATTAGCCCATTCAAACCTCAGCACAATTCTGCAGTAGCAAGCATATTTACTTCTATTCAAGCCATTGTCTTCCAACTTTGTGTATCTGGACATTTGGACATTTTCGTCTTTTAAATCATCTATCAATATCCTTTCCACAAATGAATTTTAAAAATATTGGTGTAAAGCACTGTTGACAATCTTAAAGTCAGCTTTCTTGGTTTCCGTCCGTCTAGCCCTGTGTAACCAAGGAGAACTTGTGGAACACATATATTTTGAATAGATTAAAAATTGGGCAAAACTTGTCTGTGTTTTCATATTTATCACAGGCCAACTGGACAGAGGCCAATTCTGATTCAATATTTATTGAATCTCATTGCACATTATTGGCACTCAGTAAACATTCATTATTAGTGGTAGTTGAATAAGTGATAATGGTAATAATGACCTTGATAATGCTGTGTTTTTGCCATTAACCAAAACATCTGAGAGAAATCTTGAGGCAGCCTGTAAAACCCAAACACAGCTGGGTTCTCTTGTCTCCACTGGGAATTTCTCACCCTGAAACAACAGTTGCTACATAGAGAAAAGCAGGTTGTCTTGGGTCACTGAGAGATTATTGCTCAACCATCATGCATCCAGAGACAAATCCAACTGTCAGGATATTCTAAAGTGTGCGTGCAATGCTCAGCAGCAGGGCCGTCTCTTTTTTAAATATATTTTATGGATTTTTTTACAGAGAGGAAGGGAGAGGGATAGAGAGTGAGAAACACCGATGAGAGAGAAATATCGATAAGCTATCTCCTGCACACCCTCTACTGGGGATGTGCCTGCAACCAAGGTTCATGTCCCTGACCAGAATCGAACCTAGGACCCTTCAGTCCACAGGCCAACGCTCTATCCATTGAGCCAAACCAGCTAGGGCAGGGCTTCCTCTTTAGCAGTGTCCATGGTGTGGTACCTTCATTGACTTCCAGATCCTCCACCATGAGGTCCTTCCAGACCTGCAGGCATCATCTGCCACAACCTCAAACTTATCCCCAGGCCAACACTCTTTAGTTCATTCATCTGTTCCAAGAGTAATTCCACAAGCATTTTGTCTGAAACAACTGCTTATCGGGCCCTGGACTATGAAGGTGCTAGGCAACTATGAAGGAACCATAGATGCAATTCTGGTCTCCATTGAACTTATTGTTTGCTGCATAGACACCTCATCTTAGCTCACCAGATAGAGTCCTAGAAATGCTGCTTTTTAAAAATATATTTTTTATTGATTTCAGGGAGGGAGAAAAAGGGAGAGAGAGAGAAACATCAATGATGAGAGATAATCATTGATAAGCTTCCTCTTGCATGCCCCACACTGGGGATTAAGCCTACATCATGGGCATGTGCCCTGACTGGGAATGGAACCATGACTTCCAGATTCAAAGGTCAATGCTCAACCATGGGCCAGGCTAGAAATGCTTTTGATCTGGAAGAGACCTTAGTAATCTTACAGTTGTTTCCATAACTCACGCTAAGAACACTGAAGATCATACCCATGAAGGGATGGACCCAGGCATATCACTCATGAATGGCTGTGGTTCGACATGCATTACTGTTTTCTAACATGCAAATAGTTAAGTCTTCTCAATGAGACCACTTCTATTCTTCAACACTTCTATCTAGGTAGATATGTTTATTTTACCCTGTTCTCTGCTCACTGCTCCCAGGCTCAAACCCAAGCTGCTCAGCTTCTTAGGGGGCTACCAAACTGGCGCAAACCTATTTCCTGAGATTCATCTCCTGTCACATGACTCTTGGCACGTGATGTCTCAGCCACCCTGGACCTTTTCAAAAACCTCCCTTTGTAGGTATGCATATATTTTTCTCCCTTTTTACTTCTTTACCCTGAAAATGCCTGCCCTTTCTGAGAGGTCTTACTAAAACATTACAGTTTGTGTGAAACAGTCTTTGGTCACTTTCTACTGTACAAAGTTAATCAAAGACCTGAGATGCCCAGGGTCTTACTTCTCCTTTATCTTACAGAATCTCTCCTGCTGGACCATAACCCTTTGCCAAGTTGAGAGCATCTTGAGATCAGAAACTATCTCATTCATCACCATTCCTCCTTAAAATAACTCGTTTTCCACGCCCCGAGGAAAACACTCTTGGGTTCCCTCCTAATGCACTAGGACTGCCATTAGGCTGCTTTTGCTCAGTCTGTCTATGCACTCACTTTGAGACGCTGGAGTGCTCCAGGGCCCAGCCATCTTCCCTCTGCACTGTTCAGGTGGAATTAGCAGGTGCCCTGGCTTTAAAGATGCATCATATACCAAAGACTTCCATGCTTGTAACTTCAGCCCTGACCTTTCCCCTGAATGCAGATCTGTATATTCTGTCTTTAACTCCATTCTCGTCTCTAACAGGCGTCTCATGTTTATTCTGCATAAAGTGAACTTCAGTTTTTGTCCCACAAACCTTCTCAGGGTTTTCTCCATTTGACTGACTAACTCAAGTCAAAACCTTCAGACCCATTCTTTTTTTCTCTCTCTTTCACACCCCACACCCGCCCACATACAATCTGTTCTTATCTCTGACTCTCTCTCTCTCTCAGTGTGTCCCTGGGTTTCGTCCACACCACCTCCCTGATTTCTGGCTCCATTCTGTTCTCCAGTCCGTTCACAACAGACAATGGACACTGAGCCGTTTAAAGTTTAAGTCAGATTATGTCCTTCTCCTGCTCAAAACCCACCGGTTGCTTCACACAGCAATTAGAGTAAAATCCAAATCCCTCACAAGGCATGGAGTCCACATGATTGCATGGCTTTGCTTCACACTCTGGCCTTATTGTCTGTCTTTGTGGCCCTTGGTGTATGTGGAGCATGCTCCTGGCTCGCACTGTGTGTGCTCTTCCCTTTGCTGGTCGCCTCTGCCTTCGGATGCCTGCCTGGTGCACGGCCTGGGCCCATTCAATCTTTACCTGAGCACCACTTCCTCACAGGGGCCTTCTCTGAGGGTGGAACTGGACCCCATCTGCTCGCCATAAAGGATTGCATCGCTTGTTCTTAATCTGGACCAGATTTAAGAACAAAGGCTGTGCATGTCTTATTTTCATCTCTGTCTTCTTCTCTGAGGCTACATGAATCTGGTGGTGGGATCTCTGTGTGAAACTGGGTAGACAAGTCATTGGACTGTGCTGGCAGTTACGGCATTGCTGCAGAACCATGGGGGTCAGGCCCTTGGGGAGGGTGGGCGTGGAGACAGAGCTGGGACAGGGAGGTCTGAGAAGGAGCAGGTCCCTCTTCCCATCAGAGAGCTGCAGAGATGCTCCCCAGAGTCAGACAGGGAGGGAAGGTGCATCTGTTTCCCTCCAGGGGTGCGGCACCCACTGGTTCCCCAGGGGCAATATATATATTCTGGAAGCATATCAAGGTCTTGTCTTAGTGCTATTCCCCCTCTGATTTTTAATGCAACCTGCTTTCACATTCTGCTTCTCCGCCCATGTCCCTTCAGAGCTGATGGGTTTTCTTCCCCTTTCCCTCTCTGCCTTGCTGCTTTCTTTTTTCTCTCCTTCCTGGATTCTCATTTCTTTGTTCAAAAAGCCCCAGAAAAAGGTAAAAGAGGAGAAATGATGCATGTAGCATCCCACTGAGAGAGAACTGAAGAAAAAGCGTTGCCAATTTTGAAGAGCCTTTCCCTTTTTATGGCAATGTTTTGCGCCTGCCTGTATCAAGTCTTTAAAAGAAACACTACCATTAATAATACATACTTTGGTTTGTTCAGTTCAATTTTATCCTGGTCCAAAGGGCCCGGAATGCAAGGTATAGGAGCTTGTTTATCCCATGCTTCACAGATATGAGGCTGACTGCTACTACCCTGTCCCTATGCGCCTCTTCCCTTATCTGTTTTGTTTACTGGGTAGATGCTTGGAACAGACTGACAGATCTCAGAGGGGAAAGGGTTGAAGGGGGCGGGGAGGGGAACAGAAAGAGATTAACAAAAGAAAATATATGTATATACTCATAGCTCATGGTCACAGCAATAGTGTGGGCAAGGCCTGGGATGGGACAGGGGCTGGGTGGACAGGGACAAAGGTGGAAGGAATGGGGGACATCTGTAATACTTTCAACCTCAGTTTGAGCTTCCTGAGAGCAGTGTCCCAGCTGTTGCCAGCTGTGCTCCCTGCAGGGGGCCCTTCCCACCTAGCCAGGCCTTTGGCTGCCTGCCAGGCTTCCTGCCAATTCACTTTAACTTCCCCTGCTGTGGTCACTCTGGGCCCAAGGAGGTAGGGGTGCCTGTTGCCAGCTGTTTTTCAAATGCAAGAAGTAGCTCTCAACCCTATTTCTGTGGACGAAAGAAGAAAAAGGCCAGTTGATGCGCCTTGGGCTAGTCTACCCTTGCAGCCAGGATTCCTGCACACCCCCAGGACCTGCTACTTCCAGTAAGTGGTAACAATGATCCCTTTAATAAAATACAGTTTTCCCCTGTTTTCAGGAGTGCTCACGGTGTTGAGAATTTTGCAAAAGCATGAAATAAACTGTTTCTTCCACACGGAGTGAGTTCCAGCAAAAACTGACCTTAGTGTATTTCTTTTGCTTCTATTTTTGACAGCAGAAGCAAAACAGGGTCCCCCCCTATCCCTATCCCGTGTTCTTTCCCTCCTGTCTCTTTCTGAATCAACGTCAGCGAAACCCTAATAATTCTCTAAGCAAGTGGTTCCACGAGGATGGAAGACAAAGAGCTCAACAACTCTCACGTCTTCAGTCAGCGGAAGGCAAAGAACAAGACTCCAGCATTTTCATTTGGAAGATTTCCACGCTTTTCTGACAAGCAATTTAAACCACTGTCGGGGACATGGCCATTCTGAGAGGAACCCAAGCAAAGGCCAAATCATCTTGTGTTTTTTGTTGTTGTTGTTTTTTGTTAGCAGCAGTTGCAGATACATCCTCTACCTCTAGACAAACACCAGTCCAGGAGGCATCCCCCAGGGACAGAACACACCTGTAGCTTTCTGAGAGTCTTGTGTATTTTCCTTTAGAAGAAACAAGAGGAAACTCTTAATTGGCTTCGACTCAGTTTCAAACAAGCTATACCTTGAGAATAAAACTCAAACTCTATAAAAAAAGAAGACAACCACAAGATTTTACTAAAAATGATATTCTCTCTCAGCAACTGCAGGCTACTTAAATATTTTATCTAGGGTGTTAATGTCACCTCTATTGAGCCTCCTTTATAGCTTATCTGGATATTCAAGTGCATTTAGGTTATTCTGACTCATTCTATTTCTGCCATTCTCTGAGCAATCATACATGGAGCATGCATTCATTAGGCTCTGTCTCCAAGGGAGCCCTCCATTAAGTAGGAGTGACAAGGGCAATGACATTGACATGGGTACCTGTCATAAGGAGACAACAACATCAAATAGAATATTAATGTTTTAAAAGAGATGCGCAAAACATACTCTGGGGATTAAGAGGAGGAAGTTGAGCCCTAACTGGTTTGGCTCAGTGGATAAAGCACTGGCCTGAGGACTCAAGGGTCCCAGATTCGATTCCAGTCAAGGGCATGTACCTTGGCTGTGGGCACATCCCTAATGGGGAGTAGGCAGGGGGCAGCTGATCGATGTTTCTCTCTCATCCATGTTTCTAACTCTCTATCCCTCTCTCTTCCTCTCTGCAAAAAATCGATAAAATATTTTTTTAAAAAAGAGAAGGAAGTTGAAACAGCTGTGGCTAGAATGTGCAAGGACATTAGAACACAGATTTTTGTTCAGAAATAAAACTCATAAAGGTAGAGCTTTAACCTAGGCGTGCATCACATTAGAATATGTTGACCAACTCCCTTCAAGGCAGCTCAGGGTGATTTTAGCCTCACACATTCACATTTCACAAGGACGCACTCACACATGATTTTGAAATGATTTGTGGCTTATGTTAGATGGATATTATGTAGAGTGGTTTGAGAACAGCATTTAAGAGCTAAGTTAAGCCAATTGGTACAGTCCCTGCCTTCTTTCACTGATTCCTTTCACAGAATATTACTGATCTCTGATTTTGTGCCAGATACTGTGATAGGCACTAGAGGTAGGTAGAGTCATGAAGACAGTTCCTGTCCTTGTGCAAGAAATGTCTTTTTAATCAAGACATAGCTGAATGCTCTTCCCAACCCTAGCCCCAAGGCAGTGCCTGTCACACTCATCAGGGCCCCAGTAGAATGGAAGAGGAGCCCGAGCTCCCTGCCCCCTCTAGGTTGTGTGCAGGCAGGAACTAATGGAGGCTAAAGTGCCTGAAGGCTGAGAGTTTATTCTAATCCATCTGGAAGCATCTCAGAGCATGTTGGTAATATGCATCATATATAAAATGTGGGTTTTATAAGAGTAACATTTCTGAGAAGTGTCAGAATTATGTTACATGCATATTTTACTTTTTTTTTCTTCTGAAAAGTCTTCCTAATGCTTCATGGTTCTTGTGATTGGGAAAATAATTTTGCTTCTCCAGCAACCTCTGACTTTTCCTCTTGAAAAGTTGGCCTATGAAAACTCTGAATTTGACTAATCAGATATACTCTCTTATCAACATGGGCAAAGTAGCTCTAAAATCAGATTCTAAAAGACCTTCAAATCACTTAATGAGTTCATAATCATGAAAACAAAACCAGGACCAGAAGTAAGAGCTTCAATACACTCAGAATTTGTTAATATATGAAATCAAGTAAAAAATGACAATTTTAGTTTAAAGCTCTATAATTCTAAGACTGAGGCTCAGTATAATATTATTCAATGCTGCCATGGAACCCTGAGATGGATATAGAAAATTCATCTAGGCACTATAGGGAAAAGTAAAAAGAAGATCCGATTAGGTGCGATGGTGCCTTATTCAACCTTCCACAACAATGTTACCAGTCCTTCAAGGATTACTATGTACAGGTATCTTATATACATTTAGCTCTTAGCACTGATTCATTTAACCCTCATGGTGATATCTTGTGTGGGCTTACTCGTTAGCTATTTCAAATCCCTTCTTATAAACTGTTTCTCAAACAAGCTAAGCACTCAACTTTTCAGCTTTTCTTGCGACTGGGCATGGTCATGTGGTGGTTCTTCCCTTCTAGAACAACACGACACTTTCCTCAGGGGAAACCAGTCTTTCCCATACCCTGAAGGGGAGGCATTCTTGGCATATTTGGGAAACAAAAAGGAAATATGTGTTTTTGGTTCTAGTGGAATGAGGGAAATAATGATAGAAGATGTGCGCAGGGAACTAACCAAGCTAGGTGACCCAAGGTGTTCCAGGACATTGGGAAGCCTTTGGCTATTAGCCTGTCATTCCTTGAAATAACCACCAATATGGAAAATTATAATATTATTCCAAAATAGAAAGTCAAAGATTTTGTTTTTTTCTTCCTTTACTCTCTCCCTCTTTCTTTCTCTATGTTCCTTCCTTTCTTCTTCTTCCCCCCTCCCCCCATTTTTTTTTTTTTTTACAAAAACCTATATGTGTTGGTTAAATATCCTTGTTTATAGTCCACACACATGAAGAGATCTTTCTGAAAATTTTGAAAACATATGGACTAGAACTTTTCTTCTCTAATCAAGTGAAAGCTAAAAGTATGAATAGAAGTTCATGGCTTTGGGGAATATGAGGTATTTTTTCTAAATATACTATTTTTTATAGATTTTACTTTAACCTTCTACCCTAAATAAAGTCATGAAAGGGAATAAAATATTTTTATTGTAATACTTCCATTTCAGATCAAAATAAAGATCCTGGTAGCATTAGTTAAGTAATGTCTTAAAGTGAATTTACACTCCTGCCAGCCAATGTGTCTCAGTGGATGAGCATCAACCTATGAACCAGAAGGTCATGGTTTGATTCCCAGTCATGGCACATGCCTGGGTTGCAGGTTCAATCCCAGTATGGGGCGTGCAGGAGGCAGCCAGCCGGTCAATGATTCTCTCTTATGGTTGATATTTCTCTCTCTCTCTCTCTCTCTCTCTCTCTCTCTCTCTCTCTCTCTCTCTCTCTCTCTCTCTCTCTCATCTCTTCCAGTCTCTGAAATCAATAAAAACATCGTAAAAAAAAAGTGGCTTTACACTCCTTAGTGCTCAAGGAGAAAGAAATAACTAGGAGACTTTTGCACACAGAGCTAACATTAGATCTGAAATCCTAGACATCAAGATTCAAGGCCACCAGCCAGCCTACACTCCTTCTCTTGAACTTCATAGTCCAGTATATATCCAGAGATGTCCATATTTTCCATCCCACTTTAAATAGATACTAAACATGTATTCATTGTATTAAAAGAATCACAAATCATGACACAAATTTTTGTCACAGAGCTTCAGGTTCACAAGTTGTCTATTCAATGAAAAACAGAAGAATTAGATGATTTTTTACCGAAGAAAGTACCTAACAACATTGTCTAAGCATGCTGGCATCTAGCTAGATTACTTGGCTATATTTATATGCTACAAAGGAGGTTTGGATGTCCATTTTTAGCACTTTGGAAGGGAATCTGAAGAGGGTCTAATGTTTTAAAATTATATGTACCAAGATGCAGTGAATTGCTGTATTGGTAATGGGACTCCCTACAGATTTGAAGAGGAATGAAAATTCACATTTTGAGAAAATGTGGTGTTCCAAATGTTGCGGGGGGAGGGGAATGAAAGCCAGACGAGGTGGGTATGTGCTACACAAATGGATTTGAATTCAAATATGGGACAAATTCTATGAAAATACTATTTTGGTCCTCCTGGGGTCGTAAGCCAAAGCTGAGCCTTCAGAATTCTGAGAGTTTACTTCCCTAGTGGGTGGCAGCACATCCTGCAATTCAGCCAGGGACTTTCTGTAGAGTGGGTCAAGACAAGGCAGAAAAAGATCCAGAATTAAAGAAGGCAACTACATGCTAAAGGTGGATGGGGGCTGTTCCCAGGTATAGGGGGATGAGGAAAGGATCCCTCTGCCAGGCATGGGAACTGGAATGGGAGCAGCACCCAAATAGGCCATCTGTAAAATCAGTTCAAGTTCAGTTGATAGAGTGACTCAACAGTCACCAGAACTAGGCAGGGCTGCTCTGGATGGTTATCCTGGCTCCCACAGGAAAGCTGACGTTGAAGGCTTTGTAGGGGCTAGAGTGCATTGCCTCCATACTATGCTACGCCTGGTACAATGTGATGATCCCCAAGAATATAAGTCCACCAGTCATCTATGGAGGAATTAACCAGTTCAAGCTGGAAACCAACTCACATAGATGAGATGAGCATAAGGATGAGACATTTCAGGTGAGGCACATTCATTTCATGTTTAAAGGCTCAAATCCTGGTGTTGGGATGCTTGGGTTTGGATACTGTTCTGCTGCTTACTGCCAGGGTTCCTAAAAAGGAAAAAAGCCAGCTAACCTTACACCTGGTATGTTAACCCCCAGCAACTTCCAAGTTCCCAAGGAATAAAAACCCTAACGCCCAGTGTTACCATGAAATGTCACCAGCAAATGGAAGTACAAATCTTACTTTCCAGAGCTTCGATTCTTCACGTTGCCTCTGAAATCAAACCTTTCCCTTAGTGCTGAGATACCAGTGCTGCTTTGTGGAATGGGAGAGAGATCCTACTACTGACCTGTGGGAGATCTTAAAGGTAACCCTGCAAATTTTGAGAGAACGTGAGACCCCATCTCAGTGTTCCCGCCTTCTGCAGAGCCTCCATGAATCTTCCTTTGCTTTTATCTGTTATCCTGGCCTAAATTATTTTATATCTGGAGATTGAAAAAACAAACAAACTGGTCCTTTCTTTGTTCCCCTCTCTTTTGTTTCTCATAAATTTCCTTTTTTTTAACAGACTCTCTCCTCCTCACCCTGCGGTCTTTGAAAAAACTAATAGCCTAGCCCCGCTGCAACCGATGTGCCTTTCCTTCTGTTTGATCTGTCAGGATCCCTCAGTTTGCTACTGTCTCCACGGGTTACCAGTTCTCTCCCTTCCTGCCCTCCTCTTGCTTCTCTCCTGCTCCTGCTCTCCTTGGTCCCCATTTCAGTTGCCTTTCTCAGAGCGCAGAGGGCTGACAGAATGAGGACACTGAATACATTTACAATAATGTCAGCAGCTCAGGGGAGAAAAATGAAAAGGGGAATATGGGGGGGGAGGAAGGTTTTAATTAGATATCCACACCGCTGGACTTACACTTACTATGCAAATGTTTAGCCCTTCCGTTGTTCAGTGAATCAGAGTAATATTTAAATGTAAAAGTGGCTGGGAGAGGGAGGGTAATTAAGTAGCACAGACATGGAAACTCAGGTGTCACAAAGCCTGTGATAACATCTGGGAGCTAAAGGATCCTGCTGCATGGAGGGAGTGATGAGCCTTGGATTAATATCACTTTTTGCATGAGGATGAGGATGGTGATGAGGATGGTGATATTCATGGTGATGGTGATCATTTTTTCATGTGTGTGTGAACGTGGGTAGACTCTGGTTCCAAAGTACTTCACTCCCCTTATCCTGTTTGACATTCAGCAGTATTTCAAGCCACATTGACTAGCTCCTTTGTGCAGATGAGACCTACAGGCTCAAATTTGTAGCTTCACATTCAAGATCTCTAGTAGCACGCAGTAGGACCACCTGGAGTTCTTTCTCCCATCCCACACAGCAGCACATGAGTATCTCCGCACTCATGAGAAAGGCTTGATGACAGAGGCAACATGAAGGACCTGAGTTCTGAAAAGTCAGTTTTATGCTTCCATTTGCTGATGCCATTTAATTGTAACGTTGGGGGCTAAGCCTGCTGGCAGAAAAATTGCTACCCTACCTCAAAGGTTTTTCTTTGTACTATTAATAATGCTTTGAACCAATGTAGTACTTGAAAAACTATAATTCACAGCCTTCAGTGCCGTAGTAATTACCTTTACTTTTACTGGGATGTATTGATCATCTATGTTTTGTCAGGGAATGTGTGGTTTCCTGTCTCCACTATTGCATAGACTGGTCTAATTATAGCAATACAATTCTATTAGCAAATAGAACCCAATAGTGCAGTAAACAAATAAAATGTGTCTGAAATTGGACTCCAGGAATAGAAAGATGTGCCAGTATTACAAGTGCAAATAGTTCTAGAAATCCTAAAAAAGAATGAAATAGTAAGAATTAAACATTTATTATCACTCAAGAAATGAGATCTCTTTGAAAATAGAAGCTAGCACCATACTTACCAGAGAAAAATGCCAGAGGCAATATGAAAGCAGAAATGACACAAAGTCTGTCAGTTATAATTATTGCTGTTCAACATGTTTTAGAATATTCTAGCCAGTGCAATGAGACAGGAAAAAATAAAGGGAATACATAAGGAAGAAGACAAAAATAATTTTTCTTAAAAATTGATAGGATTTTTCTACCTCAATAACACAAAGATTATACATATTTTACCATGTTTAGAATAATGAAGGCTATATAGATGTGTTGGATCCTTTCAAATAGCCTAGTATATCAAACATATAAAGAGACTTTTTATGTACCCTTGTTAAGAGCAAAAAAAAAAAAAAGGTTTATGCTTCAAAGCTGTATCAATGTTTTAAAACATTGAAAAAAAAGCATTATATTAGAAGACCCAAAAGCATCTTCCCCATTTTCTTATTAAAATAACTTACAATAATTTAGAAAAAAATGATACTCATATTTTCAGGAAAGCTGAGATTGAAGCATCATCTATTTCCCCAAATTAATCAGGAACAATACTATTTATAAGGCAAATGGAGTTGGATTGAGTAAACAGAGACATTTTAAAATCATGGCTAACTTATCTTTATGTAACAAAGATTACAAAGGAGGCAAGAAGGATATATGGAGATATATATATATATATATTATATATATTATATATATATATATATATATATATATATATATATATATATATATATATATATTAGAGGCCCAATGCACGAAATTCATGCAAGAGTAGGCTTTCCTTCCCCCGGCTGCTGGCACCAGCTTCTCTCTGGCAACCAGAACCTGGGCTTCCCTCCCAACCTTGGCTTCATCAGGAAGGTCACCCGGAAGGACGTCCGGAAGGACGTCCAGCCTAATTAGCATATTTTGCTTTTATTATTATAGCTATACCTCATTATTACCTTTCTCTTTACTTAAATAATAAGCCTTCAACCACGAGAAGACTCAACAGCCATTAGCAATACAAGAGTTAATCCTACGAGAGGATGCATCCGTTAGTTACCTATTGCTTGATAACAGGTTACCTTACATCATGGTATCTTAAACAATAAATATACATTATCAGACACCATTCCTACAAGTCAGGGATTTAGGAACTGCGAGCTAGGTGGTTCAAGCTGCTCAGAAGTTTTCATGAGGATGCAGCCAAGGTGTCATTCAGGGCTACAATTTCCTAAGGATTGATTGGGGTTGGATGGACCTCTGATTCTGGTTCACAATTAATTATTTATTTTCTTCTAGAGATGTTATCAATATCGCTGCCATTTCAGCAAATGGGCTTCTTTTCTTGAACTAAAAAAAAATTGGTATTAGTCCAGCATATTTTTGAAAACTGTGCAAGTTTATAGTTTATCCTACATGTATGCCTCCATCCCAAACACGAGCACATGCACTGCTGAATTAGTAATCACAACCATCAGCCAACCCTATGCAAGGGCCGCCTCTTCTCTCACCAATCAAGACCCTCTGCCAATCTTATAACAGAAAAATAAAACACAATGTCGTCGGAGGTGTTGATTATCACTCCATGAGCACTACTACATTTTATTAAACTATCCATGGAGTCTGAATTTCTCATTGGAAAAATAACAATATCATCTACTTTATATGCATGTGGTATAAATAAAAGAGTAATATATATTTAGCCAGCACAGTGCCTGACACTGAGGGATGCTCAACATGTTTACATTTTCTTTTTGCCACACAACACTGGTTTACATTTGTGATTGTTAAGAAAAATGAAGGATTCTAAAAGTTTACCTTATAACACACACCTTTGTAGAACTAGTTTCAACTGCCACACAGACCTCACCGAAAGGCCTGGTCTAGATCTTTTTTTTTTTTTTTTTTAATATATTTTATTGATTTTTTACAGAGAGAAAGGGAGAGGCATAGAGAGTTAGAAACATCGATGAGAGAGAAACATTGATCAGCTGCCTCCTGCACACCCCCTACTGGGGATGTGCCCACAACCAAGGTACATGCTCTTGACCGGAATCGAACCTGGGACCCCTGAGTCCACAGGCTGACGCTCTATCCACTGAGCCAAACTGGTTAGGGCTGGTCTAGATCTTTTCGGTTTGTGTGTCTCCCACACCACACAGGCCTACGCACAATGTAAACACTCAGTAAACGTTCGTTAGATTCTTGATGTTGGTTATACTGTAGGTTACGCTTGTACCAATGATCTAAGATCAAGTCTGACTTTTAAGAGCCTTGTGCTCAATAGAGACAGGGGGACAAGGAGTATTCTTGGTGATGCCTCTGACTCTTCCCTTTCTGAATGCTGAAGAAACCACCCACTTGGACTGTAGGGAGTAGCTTCATAGATAAGGTGTTATTTCCCATGAGTTTTTAGTAACATAAGTAATGCACATTTGAACAAAGATAAGCTGAACGATTGTTTCAAGAAAATACCTACGATAAGGACTTGGATGTGTATAGTTATTCCCCTAACCCACAGTCTTGCTTTCTACAATTTTATCTGTGGCTAACCAAGGTATGAAAATATTAAGCAGAAAGACTCCAGAAAAACAAACACACACAATTCTTTAGTTTTAAATGGCATGCTGTTCTGCGTAGAGTGATAAAATCTGGGCTGTCCCACTTCATCCTGCCCAGGATGTGAGTCATGCCTTTGTCCAGTGTATCCATATTGTGTCCACTCCTGTCCATAAGTCACTCAATAACCATCTGGGGTGGGATCACAGTGCTTCTGTTCAAATACCACCTGAACAATGGCCCCAAAGCACAGGGCAGTGATGCTAGCATCTAGAATATGCCAAAGGGAAGCCGTAAGAGCTTCCTTTAAGTGAAAGGGTGAAAATTCTTGACTTAACAAGGCATTGTATCACCTCACATTATCACAAGAAGGAGGCTGAGCACAGTACAATAAAGTTTTGAGAGAACAAGAGAGGGAGTCACAGAGAGACAACATTCACATGATTTTTATTACAGTTCATAATTATACTAGTAATTGCTCTGTTTTACTATTGGTCATCTCTAACTGTGCATAATCTATAAACTTTACCATTGGATGTACAGGTACAGAAAGAAATATAGTACATAGAGGGTTCAGTATTAGCCACAATTTCAGATGTCCACTGGGGTCTGGTAATGAGTATCCCCCATGGATAAGGGGGGCTACTGCATACAGAAAAATGGCAATTGAAGAATTTAATGAGAGAGAGAGAGAGAGAGAGAGAGAGAGAGAGAGAGAGAGAGAGAGAGAGCTGATTTGAAGGAGAGAGAATGGAGAGCCAACATGTGTGTAATTAAGTTTTCTCAGAACAAACTACACTGGACAATAATCAAGTATTTGACAGATACTTCCTTGAGCTGAGGAAAGGCTTGTGCGTGCATAATAATGGGATCACCACGCATTAGAGGTCAGTTAAAAGAGACACTTCCACACCTCTGGAAAGCGTTTTAAACACAAAGATAAAGAAAGGAATATCTTCATATGTCTACGCAGAAAGTCAATTACTCATAAAGTTATAAACATCAGAAAACAAGGCCCTCGCGTGCTCTGTGTTTCCACTAAATGCCAAGTGTAAGGGAGTGGTGACTACAGGAGTTTTGAGGATAAAGATTGTGACCTGTGTTTTATGTACTCAGGGAAGATGCCCATCGTATTTCCTGGCAACAGAAAGATCTCTCCAGATACACAGTCCTTGCGCGAAGGTGTCCGTGTGGTTTATCACTGTAGTTCCAGCACCTACCACAGCTATTGTTGCAAAACACGCTTTCAATAAATATGTATCACATGGAAGAAAAAAATATCCCAAGAATCAGGAAATATAGCACTTGCACATCTTTTTGTTAAAGGCTTGAAACGTATTCCAAACAACTTAGAGTGGAAACAAAGGGAAAAGCTAATGAATGGCACCTATAAAGCATTCGTGAAAGGCCTAGTGGGAAGCCGACTCAAAGAGATGAGGCAGTGCAATTGTTATAAATCTGACAATTAAGCTAAATGAATGTACACATGTATCAATATGTGATCTCGGATTACAAATTAAAATGTGATTTTGCTAGGAAACATGAGTGCTAAGGTAGGAGTGAGGATGGGGGCAGCCATTGTAATTCTTGTCTCAAATAGGAGTGAGCGCAAGCACATTTCACTCAGCTTGAATAATTAGATTCACACAGATTAAAAATACTTCTGGGGAACTTAAGTGTAAGTACCAGCATGAATAAAAACATGATAGATTCATTTCAAAAAACTATAGAGGATAAAAGCAAAGAAAATGAGTTTCAAATAGCACAGAGTATAAAACATGAGAATTGCACGACAGAACAAAAGTAGAAAACAAAGAGATGACAAGGAACAAACACATCCATTTTAATAATATCTTCCAGCGGGTTAAATTCCCCATTAGAAGGAGAAGAAAAAGAAGAAGAAGAAGAAGAAGAAGAAGAAGAAGAAGAAGAAGAAGAAGAAGAAGAAGCAGCAGCAGCAGCGGCTCAAATCGAACTACAAAACAAAAAAAAAAAAAAAGGAAAACAACATATTTCTGTCAGTTTACAAAAAATGCACCTACATTAGAATAACACAACTTGTGTGTGTGTGTGTGTGTATGTGTGTGTGTGTTTTCCAGTTAGGCACATATATTTTTAGCATTAACAAAATCTAAGAAGGAAATGCAATTCTCATGTCAGAAAAAGTTAAATTCAAGACTAAAAATATTAAATTGCAAAAAGGAGGCATTTACATTGATGAAAGGAATAATTCATAGTGAAGCTTTAATTATTTTTAAAAATTTATGCCTTAAATATAGAAAGCAAAATGTATTAGAAATGCATCAAAACACTATTAAAATCTATTATTCTTCACTTTTTGTTTTATAAAGTTTGAGGAAACAAATGATGTATTAAGGCTTCACACATTCTGAATAACAGAAGTTTCTATCTGTGTGGATATATATATATTTCTTATATTTATATAGTGTTTATGAAGTATTTTATTCTATGTATATGTATGTGTGTATATATATATCTCAATTATATATACATTGTATATTGTATATATTTTCATATAGTACCTATTGTTTACTTATACATTAACTTAAATATTTGTAAACTTGAGTACCATGAAATAGTTATCAAAATTGATCAAATAAATTTCAAAAATTAATTCAAGATCGACAACAATAACATGGTAGAAAAAAATGCCAAAGAACTACTCACGATCCAGGCCAGACTTGAAAGAGTTAAAATGTAATTTTTGTTAAACTCTTAAGAAACATAAATTCCTTATTCTATTAAAAATGATCCAGAGTACCCAGTAGGGGGTTGATTGTTGGGGGTAGGGGTAGGGGTATTGAGCAAAACCGAAAAACAACAACAGTGAGAACACATGGACAGGGATAGCAGTGTGGTGAATAGAGGTGGATGGGGGTGAAGGTTGAAGAGAGCGTAGAGGGAATAAATGGAAATGGAAGAAATAAAATAAAATTCACACAGCTAAAAATATAACAATAACAATAATAATAATAATAATAATAATAAAATGATCCAGAGTACAAAAATGAAAATTCCGCCCATTCACTTAGCTATGATAATATAAAACTCATTATGAATGAGTTTCTTAAATATGTGGTAACCTACAGATATTCCTATTTTATTATTAATAGCAAACAATAAACAAAATAGTAACAAATGGAGTATTTCAACAGTACAAAACGTAACATCATCGTTTATATATACATTGATTAGAAATACATATTATTTCTATAATTTGTCACAAAAAGATAATTTCATAAAAGCCTTTCCTGTATGAACTAAATATTTCTATTGAAATAGAAAGAAAGGCATTATTTAATATGATGATAAAGGAGCTCTCTCAAGCCAGCATCATACCTAATAGGAAAATGCTGAGATATTTCTATTACAAAGATAAAAAAGACACAGATCCCTTGAACCATTACTATTATTAAATATCGTTTTGCAATGCCAATAACACCAATTATACTCAAACTCTTTCTGCAAATAACTTAGGGAGAAAGACATTATCCAAATAATTTTATAAAGACCATATTACCCTGAATACCAAAACCACACAATATCATTATAGACCATCAGCCCTCACGAACACAAATGCAAAATCCTTACCAAAATATTGCCAAACTAAATTCAGTAATATATAAAAATGATAGTATGTTAAATCAAATGAGATTTATTCCAAGAATGCAATTTTAGCATCAAAATATAATTTATCATTATTTATTAGATGATCATCTCAGTGATGCAAAACCAAACATTTGAAAAAATTCAATATTCATTTACACACCATACAAAAAATCAAAAACAAAACAAAATGAATAAAACTTTTATCAACTAGGAAAATAACTCCCTTAATCTGATAAAGGCCATCTGTGAAAAACTTATAGATGATATTACAATTAATGGGGGAAAGTAAAATACTTTGCTTCTAATCAAGATCAAGACAAATATGTCAACTGTCATTATTTATCTTTAACATTATATTGGTGGAGAACCTAGCTAGCACAATAAGGCAATGAAAAAAATGAGGCATACTGATTGGTAAATAAATAAATAAATAAAACAGCTTTAATTCACAGATGATCAATTATGTAAAATAACCTTAACTAACCTAAAATACATTAGAATTAATCAATTTAGTACTGTCAAGGATGCAAGGTCAATATAAAAACAAAACATTTTATTTCTATAGGTTTTCATGAACAATTGACATTTTAAAAATACCCTGAAACTCTACACTGAAAGCTACAAAAACAACATTGAAAACATGAAACAAGACCTAAATAAATGGTAGAATTTATTTTATGGTTCGGACAATCAATATCATTCAGATAGATACTGTCTAAAAATGTCAATGTATTTTTAATCAAAATCTCAGTAGGTTTTTTTTGTGGTATATATTGTCAAACTGATTCTAAAATTAAATGAAAATACGAAGAACATAGATGGGCCAATATCTTGAAAAATAACACATTTCACTTATACTGTCTGATTTTAAGAATTATTATGAAGCTACAGTGGTCAAAATTGTATGGTATGGCATAAAGATAGATATATCGATTAAAAGAATAATAGAGTCCAGAAAGAGATCCAAATAATGTTAATTATTTTTAACATGGAAACCTATTCATTAGGAAAATAACAGTATTTTCAACAGATGGTGTAGAATTAACTGAATAATCTTATAGAAAAAAATAAATCTCATTTGTTGAGGCCTGACCTCCCACCACACATATAAATTAACTCATGTGAACCTTATTCCTAAACAAAGAAGCTAAAGTTCTAAAACTTCTATAATAAAACATAGGAGACAACATTTACATCCTATCCTACATAATAAAAGACTTGAGTTTCATCCTATCTTATCCTTGAGTTACATCCTATCTATATAATGAAAGACGAATATACAAATTGTCCTTTAGGGAGTTCAACCTCTTGCTATGATGTGTGCTGACCACCAGGGGATGACGAGGCATGAATGAAGACCCTGGCAGGCAGCCAGAAGGCCCCAGCCAGCCCTGATTCCAGGCCAGGCCTAGTGACCCTACCTGTGCATGAATTTAATGCACTGGGCCTCTAGGTTTTATATAAGATCTAAAAAACTAGAATTATAAAATAAAATATTAATTAATCAACTTCATCAAACTTAAAAGCTTTGAAGCTTTGAATAGCATCATAAAGAAAATGAGGAAGGAGGCCATAGGCTGAAAGAAAGTATTCTCAGTACATAGAGTTTAGATCTAGAATGTATTGATAACTATTACAACACAATATTTAGAAGAGAAATAACTCCATTAAGAATAGTCTATGATTTTAACCAACACTTCACAAGAGAAGTTATATAAATTGCCAGAAAGTGCATGAAAAGATACTCGCTAAAAATGCAATTTAAAACCAGGATGCGATTTCCCCAATATACTGATTAGAAGAGATACATATAAAAGAGAGAATACCATATGTTAGCAAGCATGTAATGATAGAAGTGTAATGTTGCAATCACTTTGAAAAACAGTTAGCAGTTTCTTGTAAAGTTAAGTATAAACTTATTCCATCCTTTTGCATTTACCCAAGAGAAAGGAAAATATATGTCCATGAGAAAATCTGTGCATCATGGTTCATAGTGACTTTATTCATAACTAGAGGCCTGGTGCACAAAATTCGTGCATGGGAAGGGTCCTTACGGCTGGCCGGAGATCAGGGCCAGCCAGGCCCTTCCTTCCCCCAGCTGCCAGCTGCTGGCCAGGGCCTTCCTTCATTCTGAGCTGCCTCCTGGTAGTCAGCACATGTCGTAGCAAGTGGTCGAACTCCCAGTTGGTTGAACTCCGGAGGGGACAATTTGCATATTAGCCTTTTATTATACAGGCTAGTCAAAACTAGAAACAATCAAATAACCATCAACGTGGCAAATGAGGAAACAAATATGGGTGTGTTCATATAATGAAATACCACTCAGCAATAAACAGGAAAGAACTACATACAACAACATGACTGAAACTCAAAAGTTGAGTGAAAGAAGACAGAGAAAAAGAATATATATATTTTATGATTATATTAATTTTTATTTTTTTCTAGAATCTAAATATGTTGTGTATAACTTTTTTTAATATGTAGAAACAGAAAAGATCAGTGTTTGACTCAAACTGGGAGTTAGGATAACACTGGGTATGAAAATAAGGAAACCTACTGAATTGATGGTAATGTGCTAATGTGCTGCTCCTTAATTAGGGTGGTGGATTTAAAAATGTACATTTGTCAAAATTCACCAATAATGGATGGACTTTGAGGGCACCATGCTAAGTGAAATTACTCAGACAGAGAAAAGAAAATACTTTATGTTCATACTTACATGTGGAATCTAAAAATAATAAAAAATAAAAATCTAAGTCTTAAAAGTTAGACTAACTTTTAAGAGGTATATCTACTAATTTCAGGAAGCCATCCTTGATTCTCCTATATTTCCCACTTGGTTAAATGATCCTTTCTTATAAATCCATCATGGAGCATGGCCCGGTGTTTGAGCATAGGCCTGTGAACCAGGAGGTCAGTTTGATTCTAGATCAGGGCACATGTCCTGGTTGTGGGCTTGATCCCCACTAGGGGCCGTGGAGGAGGCAGTCAATCAATGATTCTCTCTCATCATTGATGTTCTCTCTCTCTCTCCTTCTCCCTTCCTCTCTGAAATCAATGAAAATATTAAAACAATTAAAACACACACACATGTACAACGCTTTGAACGTATTAGTAGTGCACCTGCCATTGTTTTATAGCTATTTGTTACTATACATGGGTCTTCAGTAAATGTGAGTTCACAGAGCAAAATGTTATCGTTTTAACTCCAGTGTCAAACACAGTGGCTGCCATATACTAGGCACTTACCAATCCTTTCTTGAATGATTAAGTGAGTCCATGAATAAATCAATCATTGAATAAATGTTGTTTTCAGCTACAATCAATTTAGCCAGTCTAGGTCTCTGCTTCTACATAAAAGGTGTATGCTCATCCCTGTATTTTATCTTATCATATTTATTTTTCTGTCTGCATTTTGACAAGGAGGCCTTTGTGAAAACCAAAGGAGATTAAGTGAAAGCGGCAGGTCAGAAAATTTAAGGGACGATTTTGGTGATAACGATGATGGCGATGATGACAATGTCATTGCAATGCTTTCTTAGATCGGAACTTGTAGGCGAAGCATGCAAACAATCAGAAGTTCAGAGAGTCGGCAAGACAGGAAGGCTTGGCAGTTACCAAGGATCAGACATAGCCACGGGACGCTCTGATGTAATAAAGTTGGGAGAATCAATAGATCTTAAGAATGAAGGTAGGTGAGGTACAGGCACAAAGGCCAACTGACTTGCAGCAGCAACGCCAGGAGACAGGGATGTGCCTGCTAGCCAGGTGCCTCAGCTCAGATACTGTCTCTCTGTCCTCTCTGCTGACTATGGCTGGGCTCTCCGGAGTGTGATTTCAGCTGGAGGTGCCACCTGCGGCACAACTAGAAGTGCTAGAAATATAGGCCCTTTTTAAACTATGACTCAGAGTGCTGTGGCCAACCTTCCTCTGGACAGCATCCGTGCCCTCTGGACATGAACTGTTGCAAAAAAAAGTATCTGCAGTGCTGTAGGATGTTTGGAACTGAGTCAGGAATCAAAATAAAAGAGTGCTGGGGAGGGGAGAAAATAAGAAGTGGTCGGTTTACAGCCTGGCGCAAGAAGGCAAGAGTCCAAATTCCTTGTCCTGTGATGATGCACAGCTCCCTGCAGCCCAGGATGCTCAAAGAAAGAGCCTCCTCTCTTCATTAGCAGAGCTGGCGACATCCTTACTGCCCATAAGGGAGACAAGACCCTTTCACTGCAGATGTAATTGCTGCATCCGGTGTCTGTGTGCAGGGACAAATCGGCACAGGCTCAGTGGAGCAGGAGGAGGCCCGGGAGAGCCAGGATGCAAGCATTTGTGGACTACAGTGTTTCTCTCGCTTTGTCTCTCCCCCTCCCATTCACTGTCTCTAAACACCAATGGAAAAATGTGCTTGGGTGAGGATTGACCCAAACAAAGTGAGAGAAATAAAACCTTAGCAGTAAGACTGCCTGATTCTTAGTGCAGCATATAATTTTTAGGCAAGATGGACTAGAACAGATGACAGAGAAAGAGAAGCACAAGCTTCCACCACCACCTAATACAGATCAAACTTAAGTGCCTTCCACAAGCATCCTTCATATCAAAATTCCCCTTTTCCATCCAGATTATTCTTCCTCCATCTGGGGACTAGTCTAGGCAGATCCCTATTGCCTGCCTTGTTCTTTTTCTCTGGCTCCTCGAAGGTAGATACAGGATTCACAAATAAGCACACATTCACTCAATAGGTTAAATTGCAAGGCATTGATTGTGCTAGGTGCTAGAGTACATCACAAATGTGCAAGCCTCGTATCCTCTCTCAAATGGCCTAAGTACAAGGAGGGAGGTTACCTCTGGCCAGAGCAGAATATACCATCTCAAAGAAAATTTAGTTAATTAATGAGGCAATTAATTAAGACAGACCATGGTTGCTCTCAGTAGGAGAGTCCAAGGAGACAGAAGCTGCGGTTTTATGTCACTCGTTGCCGTGTCCTCAATACCACCATCGTCACAGGCTCTCTTAACACATCCCGTGATCAGCTGAATGTAAGTTGCACACTTGGGTAGAAGGAGGTGGTGACGTCCTGGTGTTGATGGCTGCCTAACCCAGAGCTAGAGTTTGTGTGTCTTCCTTGGCCTGATTCTAGCTGATTTAGATGTGGAATCCCCTCTGCAAGCCACCCAGAGGTCCTTAGACAACTCCTAGAATTTCCTCCAACCCACGGTGTAGACAGGAGCTTTGAAAAGACCCTACACGGCCCCCTACCTGTCTCATTTATATATGAAAGAGGTGGTCCCAACCACCCTGCAGCAATGCCATGCTCTCTAGAGCAGGGACCATGCTCCAGTCACTTTTGTTACATACGACCTTATACACCACATGGTGAATATAATCAGAACTGCTTAAACTGTAAGTAACAGCAACCCAATTAAAATAGCTTGAGCAAGAAAAAGTGATTTACAGGAACTTTTGTCTTAGAGACATAGATGTTTGTTAGAAAGAAATGGAAATGCTGATGAAAAAAGGAATACCAAAGACTGCAGGTGCATACATCTGGCCCTTCTGGTCTTTAAAATATATATGTTTTTTTATTGATTTTAGAGACAGAGGAAGGCATGAGCCCTGATTGGGAGTGAAAGTAGTGAACTCTCAGTGCATGAGATGATGCTCAACCAACTGAGACACACCGGCCACGGCTGGCCCTATACGTCTTTCAAATCTACTATCAAGGATGCTCCTCCAGGAGGGAGGGGAAAATAAACTTCTCTGCGGTTCCTGCAACATCGTCCCAGATAAAATTCAATGTCTGAATTAAAGGGCATTATCTATGGATGTTCGTGTGTGTCCACGCTGCTTGGTATTTTCTCTAGTAGCCTATGATTTCTGTTCACAGGAAGAGTCACTGTGGACCCACTGGTGAGTACAATTAGATCTACTGGACTTGTAAAGCTGATCTCAATTTTATCAGTGTCCAAAGGACTCCAATAGCATAATGTAATGTAGCAATTGCATTGAGAAGGCCTATGGCAGACGGCAGGCGGCACTGAATGCCTTGCCAATTCCAATTTTCCTTTTGAGTTAGCCGGGCTTTTCACTTGCTATGATATATGCTAATATCCATTCTTACATTATAATCTAAACATTATTTGGAATAGATACTGTCAAATTCCATTCTCCGTTCCAGCATAAAGGAATCATATCATTAGTCACTCTTTTCTGGTTTGTAGATGGAGAAAGGGAGACCGAGACTTAGTGATTTGCCAGATTTACATAGAGAATGAGTGGATCAGAAAGGAGATGTTCCTCGTTAAATCCAGACAGATGAACATCTCATTTCCAAGCTCTCTGACTCGAATTCCCTTTGTACTTCCGAGTGCTCATAGAATAAAGACCAGCTTCCTTAAAGGGCTCTGTGCGAGCTGGCCCCCGACTTTCCCATCTCATCCAGTGTCTCTCCTGCTTCCTACAAATTCAGAGCACAGTTCTTTAGTTTACCTCGGAGAATCTGTACATGCGTCCCTTGACTAGAAGGTTTCCACATAGCCCGGCCTCAACACACATCCCTACCCCTACTCCCAGTTAACTTTCTGCTCATCTTCCTACGTCAGCTGAAGCACCATTGTCACAGGGAAGACTTACCCTGGTCGAGCTCATACCTCCCTGTTGCCCATCATAGCAGTTACTGCACTTTGATGATCTGATTAATCACTATCTCCACGATGAGACTATAGACTCCATAAGGGCAAACGTCATGTCTGTTTTGCATGCTATTGTTGGGTGATGCTCAAATATTTATAACATATCAAATAAATGAAGAAACGAATGCAAAAGACATACATATAGGGATAGCCTTACAACAGACATCAGGTGGCGTGTCTAATTCCAGTTTTATAATCGAGTTGAGCTTTTCACTTGGTATTATACATAGTAATATTCATTCTCCTTTGTGCAATCTCAGAAGCCCAGTGAAGAAGCTAAGCGGAAGTCAATGCAAACCTAATTTCCAGCTGCCCCGTTTCTCAGGCAAGTCATTTCTCAGTGTGAGGAGTGTGAAGAGCATGCAGTATGGTCATAACCAAGAACCACATCTCCAGATACTGAATTTGTTTGCTCTGAGATGAGTGATTTTGCCCGGACCCTTAGGAAGAGAAACCTAAGGAATTATTATCTATATCTTCCTGAAGGCTTTTTCCCCTTGGGAAAGAAGAGATAAATACCAGCAAGACATCATGAACCCACACTCCTTAATGTTCCAGGGATAGAGTCCCCACTTTGGAGTCAGGGTCAGGGTCATCAGCCACATCAACTACATAGTGATGCTGGGTGCCAGTATCCTTCTGCCAGGACAGCTTGCTCTGCCCTCCCCCTACTCACACAAAAGAACTTCAGCCTCTCAAGGAAGAGATTCTCAGGAATTTATGACTCAATCAACTTACCCAAAAGGAGCATAAACAGGATTAGTTTTAATATTGTTCAGTTGCAAAAATACAGGCATATGTGCATGCCAACGCGAAAATGCACGCAAGCAAAGGGGCGAAACATATGGGCACGCATATGGTGGAAAGCACACTGCTAGACCTTCATACACTTCTCGTTCACAACAAGAACCAGAGTTAGTGAACATAAATTTGCTTTGCGGAAATGTGAGAGAAACAGCTTGTTTGCCCATAACCGTTCTACTGAGCAAGATGTATATAACCTTGATTTCTCATCTCAGACACCTCTTTCTCACACTCTGGGGATTAATTAGGCTCTGAACACAACTTCGGATTAGAAACAAGGATCTTGGCTGCCTTGGAGAGAAACCAAGAAATAGTAGCAGGGCTGGGTGATGCAGCAGGTCAGCTAATGGCCCATTCCTATTAGTGGCGGGAACTTGTACCTGGGATGGCTTAGAAACGAAATGAGGTTGGGAGGTCTCGGTGGGTTTATTTTAATTGAAACAGAGAAACAACAGGGACTCACAGCAGACAATGGCAAGAATGTGGTTTTCATTCGGAGGCTGTGCTTTTCTTTGAAAGAGTCTGGGTGGTAGCTAGAAAAATCCCTGGGTATGGGAAGGTAAGTGCAGAGTTAGGGAGAACAATGTAAGAGCAGGGGTGATGCTCAAAGCTAGTGAGCACCTTTGGGTGCACCAGATAATAAGCAGAATTTGATAAAATACATCATTTTATACCGTGCCTGTTCAACTTCAAGCCATGAGAGGCATCTCCGTACAGTATAAAGAGCCTCAGATTTGGAACACAGGAAGTCGGTTCCTTCCACGGACCTACCACTTCAGTTAGCTCGGAGTCATTCATCATTAGTTAACTTTCCCAAGTTTATCTCCTTATATCTGAATCAGGCTGGCCATGCCTTCTCTGACCTAGTTTAGAGAGCTGCTGTAAACTCACTTGCAATGATGCATGTGAAAATATTTTATAGACAATAAATTCCTACATAAACATATTATGAGTGGAAAACTAAGATTGATTTCACCTATTCCCATTTTTTCTTTTATATGTATTTTAGTAATTTACTGATTTTAGGGAGAGAAGAATGGAGAGGGGGAGAGAAAGAGAAGCATTGATTGGTCACCTCCTACACACTCCCACCCAGGATCAAAACCTGCAACCTGGACATGTGCCCTAACTGGGAATCGAACCACCAACCTTTTAGTGGATGGGACAATGCCCAACAACTGATCTACACAGTCCAAGGCTTAACTCTTTATTTTGAAATAATTACTGAGTCACAAGAAGTTGCAAAAATAGTAGAGAAAGGTCCCATGGACTCATCACCAGCTCCCCCAATGGTGGCATGTTATAGAACTAAAATATATTGACCAGCTGATAAGAGCACAATGCAATTAGTTGCATTACAGAGCTTACTTGGACTGTACCAGTTTTCGCATTTACTCAGCTTTCTTTTGTGTATAAGTCCGTATTTCATTACACATACAGATTCCTGTAATGGTTGAAACAATCCATATATGGAATTATTCAATTACTATAAGGCAACTCCCTCAAGCTGCCCTTTTCCCTCCCTTGCCCCACCCTGGGGCAAACACTGAACTGTTGTACATCTTTATAATTTGCCATTTTTAGAATGTTATGAAAGGGGAACCATATGGTATACAACTTTTGCGACTGACTCTTCATGAGGTACAATGCCCTAGAATCCATCTAAGTTTGAAGGTAATAGTTCATTCCTTTCTATTGCTAAATGACACTTTATGGTAGGGATGCACCAATTTGTTTAATCATTCCCCCATTGAAGGACAACTGGACTGTTTTCCAAATGTAGCAATTACAAAGACAACTATTACGTCATTCCAAAATTTTAGCTGGAACAGAGAGATGCTAAATGACTAATGAATAACCCTAGACTGTCAAGAAATACAAAATAAAAGACACAGGTAGGAAGAGGTAGAATAATAGGCATCATGATTTAAAAAGTATAATAATAATCTTTAGCACTTTTCTCTGGGGCATCTAATAAATTAAAACATGTGGAGTTTATAACAGGGCTTGACCCACAGCACACTGTCACAATACTGTCACGATCCATTTCCAGGATCCTTGTAAGCTACAAGGATTCTGGGAAGAAATTTAAAAACATGGCACAACAGCGATGTAGAAAGGTCTGTTGGGCATGTTATATGTGTCCCGCACTATTACATGCCTTCAGTTCATTTTCCCTTTTCATCTTTGAAATAACCTGATGAAACTGACATAAATGTTCCCATTTTGCTGTCTAGAAGGTTGAGAATCAAGGAGACAAATCGATTTTTTAAAGCTACTCAGATTGCTAATGGCTAAGGTCAGATTTTGGTCTCAGCTCTGTAACAATCTGAAGTCCATGGTCTCTCCGTGAGCTAACAACTACCAGCCACAGGAAACTGACATCCACACCTGAGTGCAGGACAGTCCCCCTTTCACTGGAAATGCTAAGGATGTGGCAATTTAATTGAAGATTTTCTTCTTGGGCATGTCTTGCATGAAAAATAAAGGTTAAAGTAGAGACAGTCTTGGCCCCGTACATTTTGCAACCAAAACATCTAGCACAGTGACTAGAAGATAGAAAGGCCTGCTCAATCTGATCGCAATCATGGATAATGACTCTGCTGGTATTTGCTCTTTCAGTTCGCATGGCATTCTCTCGTTCACTCAGCTAGACACTACATATATCTAGAAGAAACCAAATACTATTTTCCCCCAAACAGCTGTCATCGGTGCCATTTATCACATTCATAAAACTGTGTGCCCTTTCTCATAGAAAGTTCTCTCCCACCAGTTAGGTTCTTATTCAGGATTAATCAAGCTGGGTATATAAATTCTTATTCATAACAAATTAGAAGTAAAGAATCAGAAGAAATGTGGCTGCTAAAAGGCAAGTACAAGGACTTTAGGAAGAACTGTCAATTAATAGTCTGATCGGAGAGAAGGAAGGAAGAGAGAAATTGTAAAACACACACACACACACACACACACACACACGAGAACTTAAATGGTATTTTAGGGCCATATTCCTGGTTATTCCAATTTCCAAACGCTGAGATACAAACAAATCATATGTCTGATGTTTGTATTACATTACAAAGATGAGGCTAAATGGCATTCACCATACTCAAGGAAAGAGAGGAGAAGAAGGTAGTATATTTTTAAATACTTCCATTATAAATAACTCAAGTCAATGCATTAAAGTGTCAGCTTCAGTTACCTGGAAAATTCACTTCGGTGAAATAACTCATTCACTTTCTCCCTCAGGTATTACTGTATATGAGTAGATTGGAGGAGTGACAAACTCACAGGTGAGTAGCTGTCATCGTCATATCTCCATGGAGAGGAGCCAGAAAAGAAGAATTTATTTTTTATTTGTTATTTTTCCCAAACATCTGGCCTTCCCAAACGTATGTCATCGGAAAAGAAGCCAGGTGTGTAGGCATTCGAGTGGATTAGTATGGCATCCTGAGGGGGAGAGGCAACCCTCCTTAGAACTCAACAGCCCGTACCGCCTCCTCTGCCACCCCGTCTTTGCACATTATTTTGGTTTTACACTCACGAGTCTCTCACTGGACGCTGGGCCAGCGCCCCTTCTTCTGTCCCTCAGCAAGGGAAACACATATCTTTGGAACACCCCTGTTTCACAATTGTATTCCAAACACACAGGCCACTTGCCAGTCCATTTTGCCTGCCAGTGTTGGGACCTGCCCCCTCTTTTCATTGAAACATCTTTGCGGCAATGCCCTGTGATGCCATCATTATCCTATTTCCTAAGCTGTAGACCATTCTGTGCAGATTCCCATGTGTGAAGGCCGACAAAAAGTGCCATAATTTCTAGCAAATCCATATACATGAATGTGTGTGTTTTTTTTTTAAACAACAACACATTATCTGCTTATTGTCAGGGTAATCCACTTTCTCCAGACCCCACAGGGCACAATTGCCCACCAGAGCCTCAAGACCAGCGAATCCCTCATTGACTGGTTCACCTAGACCGTTCGCTCCTATGTTCTGTTAGTGTTCATTGTTAACTACCCTGTTCACCATGCAAAAGAAGTACATATCTCTCCCTTTTACTTTTATTCTGATCCCAGAGATTTCCCCCACTTTGCTTTCTCCCACATTTCTAATCTACCACCAATGGATTTCATGTAGCCGCCTTATGTCTTCTCCTGTGATTCTGATGTATAAAGTAAGTTGCAAAAGTGCCATTTTCCACAGATTTTTCTCGGTCCGCTGAGATTTTGCTTGCCCGCAACTGTCCTCAGAATGGCTCAAATAAACTCATAAATATAAATAATTCTCTATGGATTTGGACATTTCTTATGCCAACAGTCATTAGTCTACACCTCTTTTCTATAATTTCTAGGGATTGGAGGCATGTTCTTGGTCTGTCTTTTTAAAACATGGTGTTACCGTTATTTTTAACATTTAATAATCTATTCATTAAAATATTATTTTTCTAAATAAAAAGTTTGTTTATTCATTTGTTATATAGATCCCCAAATTTAAACAAAAGATTTAATATCTTTCATTAGCATCTGGGGAACCCAGATGTCCAGTGAGCTCAATTATACAAAGTAATCCCACTGGAATGTCAAAAGAAATGCCATTGCAGCTTTGATTTCTTATTCTTGCATGCTGAACTAGCTGGTAAATTGTTCTAAAAATGCTGTTTGATGTTCAAGTTGTATTGGCTGGTCTTCTGAACCTAATAATCTATACTTTCCGAAGCCTGCTCCACTCCAGATGAGAAGGAGGCGCTGTCTAAAATAAATATTGGTGGTCACAGCAGATGCGGCTCTTAAACTCGCAAACCCTCCAGGTTCCAATGCTTTCTAAACTTGAGAAGTTATGCTTTGAGTTTAAATTCTTCAATGTCATTACTGTGTGTGTGTGTGTGTGTGTGTGTGTATGGGGAGGGGGGAGAAGGGGGATGGGGGGAGGGGAGGGGTTAGGTTGGTGGTGGGGACAATAGGGGAAATGCAAGGTGAAGGCCAGGGCTGCAGAGAAGCAAAAGGCAATTGAAAGCAGAGCATCCCTGGGAAACTTAAAGAGGCAAGATCATTTAAATTTAGGGTTTTCTGATTTTTCTTAAGGCTGCATTGCAACTATACATTGTAGAAAAGGTTGGAAATATGAATTGATCTCCCTATTTTAAGAGGAAAATCTTATCAGTGACACTATAAACACTGTTAAAAACACACAACATCAAAGTGCTTTTCCAGAGCTTTCCAGGCTTAGAAAACTGTGTATTTAGGATCAAAACAATGCATCCTGGGATTTTTAGTGTTTCTAAAAACATCGGACTTCACCAAATATATATAATCTGGTCTGAAGGTTAGACGTACTTTGGATATAATGTAAACACCAAATTCTCCCTGACTTTGAGCAAAATCCTCATGCGGCTTTTGTCTTTGCTGTGTTTATGCTAATGCAGAGCTGGGTGAGGCTCCTTATATACACTTTAATATTCTTGTTAATTTGGCTTTATAATACTGGCATTTGGGGGGGTCAATAGATGAAGCCTTAATACAAAGATGATCCGTGGCTTCATTAGCATGTCTTTCCATGGAACAAGGCAGGGCTGAAAGCTGTCGTCTCTAGATGCACGGAAGGAGTGCCATAGTGGAAGGTTACACGGCGCTTCTAGCACCCAACCCAGTCTCTGACTTGTAAGTGCTGCTCACATGTTTCAAACCAGGGGACACATTTCAGATCATCATTTGTAACATCTCTACTCTATAGGTTTAGATTTTACTGAGACTTACTTATTTTTATTGTACAGTTTGACTAGTTTTGACTAACTTAAACAATGTCACTATCCCCCATTCGAGATATATTTTCATCAACCCCCACAATTCCCTTGTGCCCCCCTTGCAGTCACCTTTTCAAACACCCCTACCCTAGGTAAGCACTGATTTGTTTGCAGCCTTTATTGACTACTTTTGTCTGCTCTATGATTTCAGGTAAAGGAAATCACACAGAATGTATTATGTTGTATCTCACTTCTTTTGCTCCATATTGTTTTTGAGATTTATCCATTGTGCTCTGTGTACTTATGGTTTGTTTCCTTTAATTGCTCAGAAGTCATCTATAAGAATATATCAAAATGTATCTACCTGTTGATGGTTACTTGGGTTATTTCTAGTATGAGGCTGATATAAATGAAGCTCCTATACACACTTGTGTACAATGCATGTTTGTGGACATTTTTGTTTCCATTTATTTTTGCTAAAATACCTAAAAGTGACTTGATGATTCATATGTTAAGTGTATATTTAACTTCATAATAAAGTACTAAGCTTTTCCCCCCATAAGACTTATGACATTTCATATCTTAGAGTTAATGCATGAGTTTCAGTCACTCCACATCTTCACTAACACTTGGTATTGTCAGCCTTTTTAATGTTTGTCGTTCTAGTAGTTGTACAGAAGTATCTCAGTATTGTTTGATTTTCATTTCTAAGATAAAGATGTTGAACATATTTTCAGGTGCTTATTTTTCATTCACATATCTCCTTTTGTGAATTGTCTGTTCCAATATGTGTTCGTTTCAAGGTGGGTTGTTATCATTGTTCTGTAAGAATTCTCCACATAGCCTAGATGTAAATTCTTTTTGTCAGGTGTAAGTACAGCCAAGGTTTTCTCCCAGTCTGTGGCTTGTCTCTTCATTTGTTCTTTGTTTTTAAATGTATCTTTATTGTTGAAAATATTGCAGATGTTCCCCCTCTCCACTGACCCCTGCCACCCTGCCTTCCTGCCTCCACCCCCTCCCCAGCCCTTCACCGCACTACTTCCTGTGTTCATGGCTTATGCATATTTTAATGGTGTTTTTAATTTTGATTAAGCCTGTTATGGGTTGAATTGTACCCCCCCTCAAAAGATACCTTAAAGTCCTAATTACTTATGCCTCAGAATGTGACATTATTTGGAAACTAGAGGCCCGGTGCACAAAATTTGTGCATGCATGGGGTTCCTAGGCCTGGTTGGAGATAGGGCTTGATCAGGTTCCTCACCTCCCAGTCTCCCTGCCTCCTCCTTCCCTTGCTCCCTCAGCATCCCGTCTTCACCACTGCTTGTCACCGACTGTGATGGTCAGCACATATCACAGCGAGTGATCGAACTCCCGAGGGGACAATTTGCATATTACCCTTTTATTATATAGGATAGGATATTTACAGAGGTAATCAACTGAAGATGAGACCATTAGTGAGGTCCCTAATCATCATGTCCTTATAAAAAGAAAAAAAATTGACTGAGAGATGCGCACAGGGGGGAAGGTCATGTTAAGATGAGACCAAGATCAGATGATGCACCTTCACATCCAGAAATACCAAAGATGTCCAGCCAACTTCCAGAAGCCCAGGAGGGGCATGGGACAGATACAGACACCTCATAGCTTTCAGAAGGAACCAACCTGACTGTACCTTCCTCATGGCCTTCTAGCCTCCAGAGCAATGAGAAAATGCATTTCTGTTGTTTAAGCCATCCAGTTTGTGGTATTTTGTTACAACAGCTGTATGCAAATAACACAAAGCCCAATTTATCAAGTTTTTAGTGCAAGGTTACTAAGATTTATTTCTATGTTTTCTCTAGATCTCTATTCTTTTTACATCACACACACAGGCATGTTCCCCATGTCCTTCTTCCCTGGGTTTCATGTTTAGATTTTCTGTTTCCTGAGGGAGCCACTTATTTCTTGTGTAATTTCTAGAATTAATCTTTGCTTCTATTAAAAGTATAAATATATCAAGTGGCTCTGTGCTCATCTCTTCAAGTTCAACTTGGAGTAAGTTTTAGTTCCAAGGGCATAAGACCTCTTGTCTTTTTGACAAGTTGAGGATGCTCATAGCCGATGTTTCAATACTAATCATTTGGGGCCTGAAACAGGCATGACCCCTCCTCCCACACCCCCCTCACACACCTCACCATTTCTCTCATCTTTCCTCCACTAGAGAGTGCTATAGATGAACAGGTCAAACACATGGGGCTCTGGGTAGATGTCCCAAACGTACTGAGAATGGAGACCCTTTTTCTCCTCGACACACAATGACGTCAGTGGTCCCAGTGGACACTGCCGTGTTCTCCACTCTATTCAAGAAGGACAACCCACCAACTAACTCACACAATCTTGACCTTGAGAAGTCAGTTTCTTTGTTGAAAGTTGTTCTCATGGCACCTCTCTTCTTCATAGGTCAGGAATGCAAAAATCAGGTAAAGTCATAAAAAGGACTGAAATAATAATTCAGTAAAGATTATATAAAAATCTTCCTTTAGGAATGGAATACTTGGTGAGCGATGGGTGTGGCCTTGGCTCTGACATTACTCTGGTATCAAACAGCATTATTTTCTGATTCCAGATGTTCTGATGTACAATGGAACCAAGTCTTCGAAATACCAAATCTAAGAAAGTTCTATAGGTACATGCCTTACCCTTGACAGACAGGTGCCTCCACGTCACAGTTGGCTCTGGTCTGCCAATAGCGAGACACAGCAGGGTCACACTGCTTCCCTCGTTCACAGTGATATCTGAGGAGATGTTCATGATTTGTGGCGGAACTATGAAGAAACAGAGAAGAGAATAAATACATGAGAAAGAGCCTTTACACTCAAAAGAAGATGCTAGCCTATAAATATTCATATAGCGTGCTTTTGAATGAGTAACGTCTCAATAATAGTATTCAGATTTCTTGATTGGCCGAGGATGTGGCCACCAACACAACATTTACAGTGCACTTATGTCTTGCAGCAGGAGGCAGGTGTGTAGGTGGGGAAGAAGCACAGGAACTGAAGACAAAGACATTAATGCTTGTTGATTGAAAGGTCAAACCAAAAGGAAACTACTTACAATGTTTTCTGAGTTCCTGTCTGCCCACATGCTCGTTTATTTTAGTGGAATTACCAACTTAAGCAAATAGGCATGAGTTGCCCCCACTTAAGCCCTTTTTCTTTTTCAGTAAAGCCAACCACACTGAGTTAATGACCCTTCCTTGTGCATTCCAGACATTTTCATATTCTTTGGCCTTGCACTGATTACAATTCTTTTCTTTCACAATTCTTTACCTGAAAATTCCTTCTCATTCCTTAAAACACATCTTTTAAAACACAGAAAAACTGCCTCTGGCTTGCCCCACCAGAGCCAGCAATACTACAGCCACTATAATATTGTGTTATAAAACATAGGCATAATGGCATCATACCTCAGTGGTTAGGAGAAAGGCTTGAGAGCTCAACTCCTCACCTGTTGAATAATCTTGGGCAAGGTAGACTGCCTTCCCCTCTTGGTTTCCTCAGCTGCGAAATACAGGTGACAGTAGTAGCTAAACTAACTGTGTTGCGAGGTTTAGACACAACAATGGCTTCGTAGAGTGCCTGGTAGGAAAGGACCACTCAATAAATGTTAACTACCAGATGACAAGGAAGATGAAGATGAAGACAGCAATAATTACATCTTTCTCAAGAAAGTCTTGAACTCTCACAGGCTGGGCCCATGTCCCTTTACCTTTAGCATTGCAAAGGCTGATATGATCCCTACCTTTGCTGTCTACCCTGTCCCAACTGCAGGCCTGATTCTCTCAATTCAATTCAAAACTCAGCATAGGAAAATACCCTGATTCCCCTCAACTCCTACTTCTCATCACCCCTGTCCTGGTTGAGTTTCTCACCAAATTTCAAAGGAACAATAACCTCCCACTTGAAAACTTCCACCTGTTCTCTTTCCAACTTTGGAGCCCTCCAACCTCTCCCCTGCATGTGCCCAGAGGAACCTTTTCTGGTAATCATGTAATAAAACTTCTCCCCTACCTACTCTAGCTCACCATTGCCCACTGGGCTTAACACAAAACCTCTTTTGTATGACCTACCTACACCCCTGAAATCTAGCCCCTCAACCTACCAACAAACCTCGTCTCCAGGTACAGACCTCACTAGCAGCACCCGGCAGATAGTGGACCCACCTTCCCTGGAACATGACAGAGCACACGGACTTTCATAGCTTTGCTTGTCCTTGTCTTCTCTTCATTTTCTACCTGAACACATATGACTCAACTTGCCTCAAAGGGTCCTCAAAGGTCACCTCCCCTTAGACCCTGAAAAGGGAACCCCCCCATCTCTCTTTGCTGCATTTTGTGGCAAGTTCCCCGCAGGTGGGGCTGGGCCTGCTGTGTCCCAGCTGATTGTTGTACCCCTGCCCCTTTACCTACAGAGGGAGGTGCTTGAGGATGAGGATGGGATTTCACACATCCCTGCTTCCTCAGGCTCCAGCACAAGGCTGACAAGGTACATGCTTGATTCTTCTCTGAAAGATCCAAAGACCACATTGGAAAAATCCAAAAACTGGAGTGCGGCGATGTGTGTGTGTGTGTGTGGCGGGGGGGGGGGGGGGGGGTCACAAAGCTTTTAACCTTTCTTCTCATATTTTTTTTCAGATTCTGAAAATAAAAGGAAAGACAACAGAGAGAAGAGGCACCTTGCTTACAGTTATGCTGATTTACGCAAACTGCCTGTTTAATTATAAATTATTAATTACCATACGGGTCAAGTGCTAGTTAATTCCAAACCACCCCGAGTCAGTGGCGAAGGAGAATTACGGCCCATGCTGGGTTCTGAGGACTGTGCAGCCTGAAGTTTTATGTTCCTCAGACCTTAGAGGTAAGTCTTTTCAAGGAGAAGCCATAAGTAACATGTAGAACATTTGAGTTCTTAAGGGAATCTACATTTGAAAATAAATAAAAATCACCCCTGGTATAAATCTGCCATGTTTTAGATTATTCTGGCATCAGATTTTGCCCTGAAATTTCATTGCACATATTTTATCCAGATACACGCTGGGGGTGGGGGTTGTACATTCTAACTGCACTGCATTCTCTAGAGGAAACGGAACTAGCTATTTTTCAGTATTTTTAGGCTTGTGACAAACACAGTTCTGAGCTTAGAAATGTCTGAACTGCTTCTCACTTTTATAGAACAGCAGCTTCAGTGCTGCTTCCACAGGAGCCTCAGGGTACTGTCTTCTGGGGTTGGGTGCGGCCAGCCCACCTGACATACTCTCTCTTCAGAACCAGGAGTCTCTCTCCGCAGGAAGACACAGAGGGGTGGGGGCAGGCATTGACCCGTCCATGGGGCTCATTTAGTATATTTCAGATCTCTGCACACTGTCCCCGGTTCAGGGCCTTCAGTCCAATACAGTCCGCTACATCTGATAGGGTGAGGCGTCCTGGATTAAAAAGTATTTGAAAAAAGGCCAGTAAGTATATCAGTGGACTTGTAACTACTTATTGGGACCAGATTTCTTTTGTGCAATTTAATGTTTTTTTTCCATTTCCCTAAAATCTGTGTATTAAAATTAAATTTGCTTCTGGGTTGTTGTTCTTTTTTCCTGGATAAAATGTGGACTTTTACACCGTTTTAAGGTGGAAATTCATATTGCTTTTCACAGTATTTATCTAGGGAATATCATTTAAAAACTCATGCATTGATTAGCCTGTTAGCGGTTCATTGGACATGAAAATATTGAGTCAAGTAAAAACGTAGCACCTGTAAGTAGAGTTTAATGCATATTCTGAAATTAAACTGAAATTTTATCTTTTATAAAAAAAAGTATTCGTAAAATTCCATGGATATTGAGTGCCACCTCTTCATTCCCCTTCTCATTGTAATGTCTACTGGGAGAAGGGGGCTTTCTGGGATGAAATGGCGAAGGTCGCTCCAGCATCTCCACCAAGGACCAGTGCTTTCTGTCACCTTCTGCAAGTCGGAGGAAGAAAGACAAAGGGTGTGGATAGCCAGGGAAAAAAAGAAAGCACAAAAAGAGAACTGAGAGAAAGGGAAGCTCTTTCTGTTCCCAATTATAAGGTCACTGTTATTAAAATGTAATGCACAATGATATGTATTATTTATTAATATGCAACTCGATGGTTCTCAAATTGCTTGCACAAGCCTTACCTCGTGGCTTTCTTATGAACTATGAGATAAATAGAACAAATAGTCTCACTATTAAGTACACGATGGTCTAACTGCTTTGCAGAATACAGAATAATATTGAATGTAAACTGTGATGGGAAAATAAATTTTTAAAGGAGGAAGAAACGGAAGCATGAGGAAGGTTAAGTAAATTGCCCCAAATTACAAGATGAACAAATGGCAGACTTCTTTCCATCCTGTGATGCTTCCTCTCTATTTAACCTCTGTCAGTGTGCAGGACACAACATTTATATCTGCGTGTTTCCTCTGCCTGGAATGTCCTCCCTGTGTATCTTTCCTCACAGCCCTTCCCCATGATGTGAACCATCTCCTTCCATCTGCTTCGGCACCCTGCACACCCCTGTGGGCGGGGCATCTTGGTCATCCTGCTCCCAGGGCCATTCTCCTGGCAAACATTGCTTGCAGAAATTCGTGCACCGGGCCCCTAGTCTGTCTATAATAGTGACACATTGAACTAGTTGCAGTTGTTCACAGAACAGTCTTCACACTTATGTGAAGGTTCTGTTACAACCACCAGCATCAACATAAAGACAACCAAACTCGTGTACTACCAGGCTGTGGGGTAGAGGGCCGGCGGGGGGAGGGGAGGGAGGTGGTCCCTGGTGTCTGCAGATGTGATGAACAACACCCTGTGCTATGTGTAACCCTTTACTCTTGTGGCTATTACCATTTTCTGGTAGGGATTTTGGCATTTCAGGGAAGATTGCTATCCATTTTTTAATTTATCTGTATATTCATGAACACTAGCTATATATTTATATTTGTTAGACACCGGTAAGTGTCTAAAATTTGAACAGTTCTATCAAAATATATACAGGCAACTAAAATAATTTCCATGAATAATGCTGCAATAAACATAGGGGGTCATGTATCTGCAACTAGATGTTTTTAAAATGTTTGGGTAGATATGCAGATTGCTGGGTCATATGGTAACTCTAGTCTTATTTTTTGAGGAACCTCCTTTCTGTTTTTCATAAAGGCTACACCAGTTTACATTCCTACAAGGGCGACCATGAGGTATTTACACATCCTCTCTTTACCCTCAGGATGGCCAGCTACCCGTGCGCATTTCCATACCTCCTGAACCCATCCCTTCCTCTTCAATTTCACTGCCATGGGCTTAGTTCAGAAGCATATCTTCTCTTGCTTGGAATATTACAAAAGTCTCCTTATCACTTGATCTGCCACCATTTTATAAATCAAACCCATTACGCCCATCACAGTTACCTCTTAAGTATCTTGCTTCTGCCCAACAGTCCCTTGCTAAGACTCTGAAGTCTAAGCCAAGCACAGTTTGACCATACGATAACTACTTGCCTCTTCTCCAACAAGTAGCCCCCACGTCCTTCTGGGCTCATTGTTCTCTCATCTCTGTGTTTTTACACACACTATGCCTTCTGTTTGCAAAACGCTTCTCTGCTTTTGTGCCAAACCACTCACCCTTCAACACGCAACTCAAATATGAGCTCCTTTAGGGTGCCTTAGCTCCTCTCCCATTTTCAAAGCATTCTTGTTTATGTCTTTATCATACCATTTATCCTTGCAACTGAGCTGTTCCATGGAGAATATCTGCTATATTTACCCTTGCATTCCTATCATACAACCCAAAGCCTGACAAATGATAAAATCATTTCCCCTCTAAAGGGAATGTGTGCATGCACAGGTTTTAAAATTGGGTACCTTATTATTTGTCAACTGTTTTCCATACTGGAAATTTGACATTTGACCTCTCTTTTCCCCAAAATACCCTCCATCCAATTCTTTTTAAAAAATGTCTTTATTGATTAAGGTATTACATATGTGTCCTTATCCCCCCATTAATCCCCCACCCATGCCCTCACCCCCCCCCATTTACTGTGTCCATCAGTTAGGCTTATATGCATGCATACAAGTCCTTTGGTTGATCTCTCTCCCTTACCCCCACCCTCCCCTATCTTCCCTCTGAGGTTTGATGGTCTGATCGATGCTTCTCTGTCTCTGGTTCTGTTTTTGTTGATCAATTTATGTTGTTCATTATATTCCATATATGACTGAGATCATATGATATTTATCTTTCTCTGACTGGCTTATTTTGCTTAGCATAATGCTCTCTAATTCCATCCATGCCGTTGCAAATGGTAAGAACTATCATCAACAAAACAACAAACAACAAGTGCTGGCGAGGATGTGGAGAAAAATGAACTGCCGTGCACTGCCGGTGGGAATGCAGACTGGTGCAGCCACTGTGGAGAACAGTATGGAGTTTCCTCACAAAACTAAAAATGAAACTCCCATTTGATCTAGTGATCCCACTTTTAGGACTATATCCCAAGGAACTAGAAACATCAATCAGAAAGGATATATGCACCCTATGTTCATAGCAGCACAATTCACCACAGCTAAGATTTGGAAACAACCTAAGTGCCCAACAGCAGATAAGAGGGTTAAAAAACCGTGGTACGTCTACACAATGGAATACTACACTGCCCAATCTTTATTTAGATTTGTTCCCTTCTGGTTTTTGTGCTTGTATATTTATTTCTATAGTTGTTTAAGGACTCTCTGTTCCTAAACTATATTCTTTATAAACCACTATATTTTCAGTTCTTAGAAATATGTTTGGTGCATAACAGGTGTGTCATAAAAATGTATTAAATAAATAAATGCTCATAATATACATTGTGGTAAACATGTTGTTATATACTTGTGAGAGAACAAACCTGAGTTAGAAAAGTTTTTCTAAAGGTGAAATATTTCTATGTGCAAAGGTAATTGGGGTGTTAAATGTACAATTCTTGACATGTTAGTGCCACCTACATAAAGTGGACATAATATGACTGGAAAACAATGTGAGACTGTGTACCACAACTTAGGTTCGGTAGTCCAATGACCCATGCATCCTTGAACAGTATTTACTTAATTCCTCTTATCCCCTGGTTCTCATTGAAGAAAATGAAGACCACAGACTATATCTTTCAGGTTGTAACAAAGTGGGAAGGTGTATAGCACATGAGTACAGTGCCCAGAAATAAATTAGTACTTAATAAACGTTAGTTGTTACTATTATTGATTTATGCTCTTATCAACATTGAATAAATATTTGGAATCAGATAAATAGCTTAATCAGTGCCTGCTTGCTCATTTTCTAAATCTCAGTTCCTTCAGCTTTAAGGCAGGACTTATAGATGAAGCTGGCCTTGGCCTTGGAAAGCTGCAAGATTTCATTATATATGCTTCCAGAGTAAAGTAAATATCTAATCAATAATTGTTGATCTTTACATGCTGTCCTTATATGCTGGATATTGTGCCTATGCAAATACACAGGACAAATCACACTCTTGTATAAAAAAATCACTTGGCTCTTCCTTATATATTTTCTTTTAGAGGATATTTTATTCTATTTTTGGAAGGTTCAAAGAACACAGCTTCAGTACCATGCCCTGCTCTTTCCAGGGCAATGACTCCACCCTCTACAATATTTGAAAATCATGTTTCAAGTGTTTTATTTCAAACTGAATGGCACTTTTTTTGTGTGTTTATTTTTAAAAATTATAATCTGGACTCACAAAGGCTAAAGTTTGACTACCATTTTCCCCCGACTACTTTCTGCGTAATTTTTGAAAAAGTTGCTTGAGCATTCTCTGCCATGAAATGGGCATGAAGATATTTGCTGCACAGGGACATGGAGGTTGTATTAGTTACAGGTTGTGAGCCAGCTGTGATTCCTGGCGACTCTGCCATAACCACATGCCCCATTTTCAACAGCCCTTAGAGGTAATGATTTTAACGAGACTTAAATGGCTATTATTGTTGTTTTCAGTTTATTATTGTTATTACTATCCCCAGAGAATAACAAGATATTGAGACCAAGTGAAACTGATATAAATATGAAGTGCTTTCCACTGCACTTTTAAACACTCAAGGCTAATTTATAAAAATAGCAACAGTAAAGACTTTTAAAAAACTGAATGTGTTATTCTTCCAGGGTTACCTTTTAAAATTTTTCTAACAAAAGAGCTTATTCTAACAAAAGAGCTTATTTCATAAACTGGAGGTGAGGGCAATTTGAGAATTACAGTATACATTTTAGGCGAGGTTGTGCCAAATTTTGTGTACTTAGGTAATAAGATATGTTGACAAAAATCACTACATGAAATGTCAGGATAAGTGGATTCTAATGTTGATTCTTCCACAGCTATGTGATCGTCTGTAAATCGCTTAACCTCTTTGACTTAGGGTGTGTGTGTGTGTGTGTGTGTGTGTGTGTGTGTGTGTGTATACTGCATGGTTGCTTCTTTTGGTCAGTTTTGAATGAAAAAGCTGGATGGTGAATTCTCACATCCCTTCTGGTCTAACGTTCTGTGAGTTTGTGACTTTCTAGCAGCAGTGAAAGTTCAAGGGGGCTGGCTTCTCCCTGAGAGCAAAATGGCGACAACACCGAAAGCAAAGACAAAAGGGCTCTACTTAATTCCTTGTCTCCCACTGAGGGCTCTACCCACATTAGTGAATTCTCAGCACATCCTTAGGAAATACTCCCTATTCAGAAAGTCCACATAAAGGGAGACATATACATCAAAGGAACAGAATTGAGTGTCCAGAAAAATTTCCATACTTAAATGGTCAATCGATTTTCAACAAGGTGCCAAGACAATTGAATGCGGGGGGGGAAAAATCTTTTCAACAAATGGTGTTAAGACACATGGATATTCACAGACAAAGGAATAAAGTTGGAACCCTGTTTCACATCAAATACAAAAATTAACTAAAATGCATCAAATCCATAAATGCAAGAGATAAACTTAGAAAAAAAACATAGGCATGAATCTTTATCTTGGGTCAGGCAACAGTGTCTTAGATAGAACACCAAGACACAGCAACAAAAGAATAAATAGATAAATCGGACATCAACATGTCTAAAAGGTTTGGATTTTGTGCAATTTGAAAAAAAAAGTGTGTGCTTCAAAGAGCACTATTAAGAAATCGAAAAAGAAAACCCACAGAATAGTTGAAAATTTTTGCAAATAATGTCTCTGCTATAAGACTAGTGTCCAAACTATATTTTAAAAGTCTTGCAACTCAACAATAAAAAAGACAGAATTCCTATTAAAATAATATACACAGGATTTGAAAAGACATTTCTTCAAAGAAAATACACAAATAGCCATTATGCACATAAAAGAATGTCTAGCATCATATTCACTAGGGAAAGGCAAAACAAAGATGCAATGAGATCCTACTTTGCTCTCACTGGGATGGCTATACTCCAAGAGACAGATAATAACAACAGTTGGGGAGGACACAGAAAAAATGGAGCCCTCATACCTTGCTGATGGAGTTGTAAGATGATGCAGCTACCTTGGTAGACAGTCTGGCAGTTGCTCAAAAGGTTAAAGATAGAATTATCAAATGACTCAGCAATTCAACTCATATATATATATATATATATATATATATATATATATATATATATGCCTTAGAGGAATGAAAACATGTGTCCCCACTACAACTTGTACCCAAATATTTATAATAGCATCATTCATAATAGACAACAACCCAAATGCCAAATGTTCACCAATAACTGAATGGATAAATAAAATGTATCCATATAGTAGGATACTCCAGAACTATAAAGTGGTGATTATGCACAACTTGGTGAATGCACTGAAAACCACTGCATTGTACGCTTTAAAGGAAAGAATTTTCAGGTGTGTGAAGTATGGCCCCATAAAAATATTATTTTTAAAAATCATGGCTTGTCAGTTCTTGAAAGATAGAACCAGAAATTCTTGCCTATGAAGAAGGAAAGAAAACCAACCTGTGTGGGTTCTCAGAAATCACCTTTTACATTATATTGAGAGTTCATTGCATAATGCTGAACTGCATCTAACTCTCCATCTCCTGGTCTTCACTTGTCCACTGTTTCCCCTCCTTTATCCATGCTGCCCTACCCATAGCAGCCTGTTGCAATGCCTCAAACACCCCGTGCTTCCCATAACTCCATACAGAATTCCATATAGCTGCATATGCTGAACCCTGTACCTCTGTGCCCTGTGCCTGTTCAAGTCCTAGCCACACCTGAAAACTGATGTTGATATATAATGCCCTCTCTCTACCAGCTCCCTCTATCCCAGAGATGAATATAAACCTGTGCTCTGTGGCTACTTGATCACAAGGATATAATATGTTTATTCTAAACATGTATCGAGTGCCTACTAGGTCCCAGATGTTACCTTGAGAGTAAAGATGTACAGAGACAAGATTCCGCCCGCATGGAAATTATGGCGTTTTTTGTCAAAAGAACACTGACATTGATAAATAATCACAGGATCAAGGTGTCATTACCATTGTGGGTGTGCTATGAAGTTGTACAAGGTATCATGATAGCCCATAATAGCGGACCAGCCCTGGGAAGTGAGTTTGCATGAGAGGTTCGCTCTGGGCAGGGCTGGGCAAAGGAATCAGCATGTGCAAAGCCTCTGCACATGTAGGATGCGAGGTTGGCTTGGGAGACTGTCTGAAGCATTAAGAGTAAACTCTTACAAGTGACTGACTGGACAGGGGATTTATTGATTCTTCAAGAAAGTGCTTAAGGTTTTAATCTATTTAAAGCAAAGTGAGCTCTGGCCAGTTTTGCTCAGTAGATAGAGCATCTGCACTTGGGCTGAAGGTTCCCAGGTTCAATTCCAGTCAAGGGCATATATCTCTCCCCTCCCTTCCCCTCTTCCCCCCTTTCCTTCCTGCTCTGTGATGCCAAGAGTAGGGGTTGCATCTCACCCCTGCACTCAGTATGCACTATCCTGTGCCCAAGCCTGAGACAGAATTGTAGAAAGAAACCCTCTGGATCAGACATAGAAACTCTTTCTCTTTGGAGAAAGCTGGGACTTGTAAAATTCTGAAGAAATGGACGGTTGTTCATAATCTCGTTCGGAGCTCGATTATGGCTTGGAAGGAAGTGGGTGAGGCCCGTAGCTCAGATTGCACTCTTCTATTCAGTAGCTGTATGAATGGTTTTAGTTATGAATAAATGAGATCATAAAATAAGTATACTTTGAAAACTATGGGATGATATGTACCTATAAGTCGGCGCTCCGACTAAAGAAATAAAAGCTACATTTTGGGTCTCAGGGATCCCATGGGTGTGACACTTGATGCGTTTTGACTCTGCTTGTAGAGCAGGGATGGGCTCAGTGATGTGATCTACATTATGTAGAAGGTAAAGCAAGGTAGCTGTTCACAGGCTAAGGTTAACCTCACATACCTCCCGTTTCTTAAATTCACTACCCAGCTAGATCCACAGGAGTCAAGATTTCCCATATGAAAGGACACCCTTCAATTTCTAGGTGTGAGGGAGTCAGCCATGAGGCCCCCGACATAATTTTTATGTGAGTCTTTTTCTCAAATCTCCGGAATCTATCTCAATTCCAACAAATCTGAAAAGTCTGAAAAATAAAGATTGCATCTGCATTTTATTTTTACATTGGGAAAGTGGGGAGGGGTTCATGACTGAATATTGCTGATAAAAACATGATAACTGAGTCTCATTACAGCCAAAGACAAGTCTCATATTTTAGCATTTTTATTAAAGCTTTTTAAATTACTGAGTGTCTGGTATATTCAATACCAGCCTAAGTGATTTATATTAGTCTATCCCTAGATACTCCATCTAATAAATAACTTGGCAATCTCCTAGCCCATAAATATCCCTGGCCCCAGCAAAAAGCAATTAAAGGATGTTAGAAAAAAAAGAGTGGTTTCTCAGTACCCCAGACTATAGTGTCATGGGGTGTTTCCAGCAGAGTAATTCACGCCACTTATAGAGGGGTCAGGTCTCCTGTCCTCACCACTCACCCACCGGGAATTTACGTCTCAGTTCCCTTCAAAGACAAAACACATCCAAAACTCTCTTTAAATATTTAACATGTCACGGGAATGCAGGTGTTTCATCGTGGAAAACATTCTCCCCAGCAACAAGTGTGCTAGAATATTTGAGACAGCTCAGCCTGAAAATACTGTGCAAAGCCTTTTTGGAAATCAGTTGTGTCCAAAATGTTTGGGGGGAAAGGAAGGGGATGTATGTAATATTTTCAACAATAAAGAATCTTCTTTAAAAAGTGAAAAGATAATCATGAAAATAACAAACAATAAATAGGTGTGAGGGATTTTATGGGGAATCTGTAAAATGTTCTAAAACTCATTTATATTGTTATTGCTTTACTTGGTACAAAGTCCTTAATTTGTACACTTGAAATGTGTGAATTGTATTATCTAGGAGATATATATATATATATCTATATCTATATCTATATCTATATCTATATCTATATATCTATACACACATACATATCCTATATAATAAAAGGGTAATATGCAAATTGACCCTAACTGTAGAATGACCACTGGACCAGTCATTATGAAACACACTGAACACCTCTTGGTCCCTTTCCCCAGCCTGCAGGTTCCAATTGCCTGATGGCCACCTGCAGCAGGGAAGAGGCCAGAGAGCAGGCGGGAACAACTGACCTCTTAGTCCCTTCCCCTGGCCATCAGGCACCGATCACCTGATGGTGAACGGGGAACTGGGGGTGGGTGGAAGTGCGGGGCAGAGCCAGCTGCAGGCAGCTGAGGAAGATGGCCCTGATCGCAGGCCAGGCCTAGGGACCGTATCTGCACATAAATTTTGTGCGCTGAGCCTCTAGTATGTGTGTGTGTTTGTGTGTGTGTGTGTGTGTGTAAATTTAAAATGTAAAAAAAATATTTAAAACACATCGAGTATCTATTGGGGCAGCTGATCCAAAGGTTGTTTGAGGCTCCAGTGTCGCCAGCCCAGAAAAGATTTCAGGCTAAGTTTGAACCAGGATGCCAGGTAGAAAGCCATTGGTGTCAATGAGCGTGGCTTCCAGGTTAGTCCTTTCAGCTGCAAAAGGAGGACACTTTTCCCGAGAAACCTCGTATCTGGCCTTTGCTGAATCTCAAAGGCTATGGGAAGGAGGGAACTCTCAGCCTTTCCTTTCTCCGTATGTAAGTCAGTGTGCTCTGCGTTGCACCCAGTGCCCAGCACCCAGGCAGAAGACAAGAAGGTCGCACACCTAGACTTTTCTCACTGTGCTCTGGGAAGCTGCCAGGAAATATGGCCTTGGATAGGAGAGGATGGTCCCAGTCCAGGTTTTATAGGGATTTTCCAGATCACAGTCTCAATGGGTCCATGGCACACTCATCAGAAATCTGACAGGGATGGAGACTCTGGATCAATTTAATGGGATGCGTCTTCTAATGATACTTTTGATTGTTTCATTAAACATTGTCTATTTTATGCTTCACTTCCCAGATAATTATGTACGCATTGTTAGGGGCACAGGGAACACCACAGGAGTCCGATAACACGCTATGTACACGTCCTCAGACTCCAGGGCACATCAAGGACATGCACAGGTGTGAGGCAGAGGTAATGCCACTTCAGACTGATTACTGCGCTGGGAAGTGGGGGGATTTACAAAGAAAATCCTGCTTCCCCCATTATCTCATTTTTTATGAAGAAAGAGCAGAAATGCAGCTTCTCTCCCGTAGCTTAGTGTCAGAAAAACAGGGCAAAATGGAGAGGGGTTTGACCAAAAGCATTGATTGTTGCATAGAGCAGTGACTTTTAACCTTTGTCATGGCATGGTGCATGCATACTAATTACTAAAAGTCTGTGCCCCACCAAAAATGTTATATATTTTTGCCAATCTGACAAAAAAGGCATAATTTTGATTCATTCACACTGCACACCTATTGTTGTGTTAGCTGTTGTCATTTATTCATTTGGCACTCTGGGGAAAAAGAGGTCAGTGCCCCTGACTAAATGTCAGGCTTGGTTTTAAAATTCTTGTGGCACACCAGGGTACCAGGGCACACCAGGTGAAGATCACTGGCATAGAGAACATTATTCTTTTTTTCTTATAATTAGAGAGATGTTACAACCAGGTGCATAGAGTTCCCCAGGATTCCGGAAGCTAGATAGTGAAACATTACTGATTTGAAGAAATCTTTTGAAATGTCAGTACATTTGTGTACTTCAAACACCAACCTGCTTTAACATGGCAGAGTATATACACTGTTTCCATATTTACAAAAATAACATTATACATTTTCCCAGCTGCATTGTATTCCCTTGGATACATGTATTATAGCTTATCTAAGTGGCACCCTACTCACAGATGTGTGAATTATTTCAACCTTTGGTTATTACAAGGTCACTCAAATTATTTTGTTTGTGTGCATGTGCGTGTGCATGTGTGTGTGTGTCAATGTGTTTGTACAGCCTGGTTTAAAGTACAAATACAACAATAGTTTTAATGGTTGTTGATAGATTTTTTCCAGGGGGTTTTACCACCTTTTATATCCACTAACAATCTGTATGTCCCTGTGGTCTTGCATCCTTTTACATGTGTGAGGATGGTTGGTACTGTCGTCAGTGAACTCTCTCTTTAGGTCCTTTGCTTAGGCTTATCGGGCTTCACACTTTTTAAATAAACTAGAGGCCCAGTGCACAAAAATTTGTGCACTCAAGGATGTCCCTCAGCACAGCCTGTGCCCTCTAGCAATCTGGGACCCCTCGGGAGATATCCACCTGCTGGCTTAGGCCTTCTCCCGGGCAATAGGGCCTAAGCTGGCAGCCAGACATCCCTTTGGCAGCCTGGGGGCCCTTGGGGGATGTCCACTTGCCAGCGGGGAGCAGGCCTAAGCTGCAGTCGGACATCCTTAGCACTGCTGAGGAGGTGGGAGAGGCTCCCACCGCCACGGCTGTGCTGGCAGCTGGCAGCCTGGCTTGTGGCTGAGCAGAGCTCCCACTGTTGGGAGAGCACTGACCACCAGAGGCCAGCTCCTGCATTGAGTGTCTTCCCCCTGGCAGTCAGTGTATGTCACAGTGACCAGTCATTCCCAGTCATTCTGCTGTTAGGGTCAATTTGCATATTAGCTTTTTATTATATAGGATTCTCATTCTCTATATGTCAGTTAGAGCTAATTCTACACATTAGAGCTCAGCTCTGGACACAAAGGGCCTGGCTCATTTCCTGGGACTGCCATTTCCTTGAGAGTTTATCAACCTATTTGTGCCACAATCTTTATAAATATATGAACTAGGCATACAATTGGCAGCTAAAATGCAGGGGTGTTGTAAAGGGGACATAAGCCAGCATGTACAAAGCGCTGAGAAGAAGATGTTGTGTAGTCAGATACTGTTGGTATCAGACTGCTCATTCCAAGTTTCCCAGGTGTTGCCTGGGGGTGGGGTGTGCTGGCCTGTGCCCCTCTCAGGGGAAGGGCCTGCCTGAAGGCCTTCCCTCCCACTCTCACTGTGGAAGGAGAGATCGGACTGGGGTCAGGGGCACTTCACCAAACTCAGGCTAATAATTAGTGTCCACAAACAAACACACCTGTGGACTCGCACTTCCTATAAATGTGAGTACCGGGTGTCAAGGCCATTTTAAATATATGTCAACAGAGAAAATGCCAGAGGCTTGCAAAGACACAGAGATGAGGGAGAAATCTCTCCTGGTGCATATGCAGTGGGGGAAGTGGCGCCCTCACTTTAGTTGAGCCAAAATGAATTAAATATCTCCTTTTCTCTTTGGGAAATGACAGAGAAGAGCTACTGAAATCTAAATGTGGGAGATGTGGTCATTAGGGCAGAAAAGCAGGAGTAGGGGTAGTAAAGTGGATTTTGCCACATAAGCACTTGTGTCCTTAGCTATTCATGCGATAATCAGACCAGACAGAGTGGGGCCTGCAGGCATCTATGGGAACGGAAGGAGAGAAACCCCAAGTCTGGGTTGTAGGTATGTTAATGTGGAAGGCAGGGGACATGTCTAGGGCCATAGAGTCTTAGAAATTGTAAGCAGGGAATTGGGCAAAACGTGCAGTTCCCAAATCAATAGGACAGATAACAACAGGTTCCCTCTAGAGAAAATAAAAATCTCCCTCCACATGTGAGGATGAGGCCTTGGTCAGATCTAGTCTCTTAGGGAAAAGGACAGTGTAATAGCACACTGTCCATCTTATTGGAAGGTGTTGCTTCAATCCCCGGAGTAGATAGAACCTGACGTTGTTTGAAGTGGGGCGTTGACAGCCCATAAAGAAAGTTTTCTGATCCTGAGAGCGCTCCTGAGGTGACAGGATGCTTAGCCCTGGAAGACAGACAGAGGGGCCCCTTGCGGGAATGTGGGGAGCAATGGGTACTGATGGCAGCAGGAGCAGGGGCAGTGGAATAGCCCTGGGATGATGGATGACTAACTCCTGATGGATTGCATTTCTCCTAGGGCTGTAAGCAAGAGAGTTTAGACCTGGGACCTGCTGTGGTACTTCTCCAGGTGATAAAACCTCATTACACTTCAAGACTGCGCTACGGAAAGTGCCAGAAGCAGAAACACAGTGCATTTGGGAGGATTCAGAGCAAAGAGAGAGAGAGAGAGAGAGTCAGGGCTTATAAATGGGCCGTGGGTGGGCCAGGAGACAGAACAGTAATCCTGCTTCCTCCCTCTAACTCCCACCAAGACTTACCCACCTGCCAAGCCTAGAATAGGGGCAAGGGGAGGGGACACAGAATACGCGGGGAAAGACTGGAAGAAGGAGCAGTGGGCTAAAAAGGAAGTAGCAAGAAAAGGAGATGGGTATTTTGAAGAACTGGTTCAAGCTTAGAAATAGGTACGGATGTCTAATCCACCCTAAACACACACACACACACACACACATACACACGCAGGTACACACCTGCTCCAAACACAAAGGGGAGTGGATATAATGGCTCCAGGGTGGCTCTGGGAGGGCATGCTTAGGGCAACTGAGTCAACCCTGACCCCAAGTCTTTAACACTGATTTGCTTAATTAAGTGAGTATTTAAAGGTTAGACAAGGCAATCAGTGAGTATTAATAATCATGTATCAGATAATGGTATGTACACAATGGCAGCAGAGTGGAGCAATGCAAGTAATAGACACTCCTCTATCCAAATCCCTGAAAATATTAAAAGATTCAAGAGATGTCAAGGAATCTCCTGGTTTAGGAGGATACTTGACTCCCAAAGAATGAAGTGAACTACTTGAAGGCTTGAATTGAAAAGCTAAACTCCTCTGACAAGACTGCATCCCTTATCTGTTTTGCAGAAAACACCTGTAGCCACGTCCGAGTTCTTTCCTTTCCTGGTATCTCTCCACAGCCCGCGTCCTCACATATGACTAGTGACTGGAATAGAGACCTATTAGCCGCGTGGGGATTGTATGAAGAAAGATACGTTCACTCCCGCCCCATGAACTTGGTGAATAAATACCACAGACAATGGCTAAAATCATATAAACACAAGCTCACCTTATGTACTCCCAGTGGGGCCTAGGGCAGAGTAAGACCTGGAACTAGCCTGAGCTGTGGTGCCAGCATCTGTAAGCCTGAGGACAGAGAATGGGCCTGATGGGATGGTGGCAGTGCCATCCTCTGCTGCCCACGGAAAGGGAGCACCCTGACCTGCAGAATCCCCTGCCTGCTTCTATGTCAGGAAGGGTCTGGGTGGATGATGACCAACTGGCTGTGATCAATGGAACAGGGCGATAATGCCCCCCACCCTCGCTCAAACCTCCTAGGTCACTATTCCAATCACTAGTTTAAGTTTAGTTTCCCCTTTAGACTTTGTCCAGGAAGAAAATGGATGAAGGGAGAGGTTCTTTGGGCAGCCAGTGTACCAGGTTTGGATCACCCATAGGTCAATAAAGGAGCTCTGGGGTTTCCCTGTTGGTTTCCTGGGGGTGCCTGCCAGCGTGCCTCCCGGAAAGATGGCGCTTCCGCAGTGCACTGCAGACCACAGCTGCAGGCCACAGAATCCAGGGGCACACGGGCACCTCAGGAGCGGCCTCTGTGTCCCATGCCAGATCAGCCACCCCCTGTGCACTGCCATGGGTGCACAGGGATGTCTCTGTCAGAACTTTCCTGAAATCAGGTCTTGATTGTTCAGGGTCCCCTCTGAGTGGAGACCTGCTTATCTGTCCTCTCTGAGGAGAGTTGCACCCACATCACCTGGAGGGAGGGTTGGGGAGAACGCAGGTCGCAGAGCCTCCCCCAAGTTTAATTCAGGTCTGCGTGGGCCTGAGTGCTGTCATTTCTGAACCACCACACTGGAAAGAATGTGGAGGCCCAGAGTTCATCCTGATTAGAGTGGGCTGGCGAGATGCTACAGGAGACCATGCCCTCATTCACAGGAGGCACTCTGCCACTGTACAGGGGGATGCGAAGGTCCCTGCTTCATGGAGTTGGTCGTTCTCTTGTTCTTCAATATCCCCACCTTCACCTGTAAGTTGGCACCAAATCACCACTTCCATCACTTGGCATTTTTTAGAAGATTTTTTTAAAGAAGTACTCTGAAGACAACGAACAGTGCTAGTGCCCAACCATTATGCTTAAGTCTCTAGAGACATGGCAATGGACCTTAGCATTCTCAAACTTGTGGTGAAAGCACTTGCTCCTCATATCTAACACACAAGTATTTACTTATTCTCCATGACAGTATCCCCTACTCATCCTATACACCTTTTCCAGGTATTGCTGTCTCCCCAAAGGGTTCCTGGACATTTCTCAGCAAAATGAATTAAGCACTGTGCTATGTCTCTATGGTGTACTTCCTTCTGCACCACACAGTGAGTCCACTCAGGGGCCTTGCCTACTTGACACCACTGATAAGGAGGAAGCACCTGCTTGCCTCCCTTAGTGGATAGTAACCACCTGGAGGGCACTTTTTAGAATCCTCAGTGCCAGACACGGCGTCCTCTCCTAACAGACATAAGACAATTACTTGTTGGTCTGCACGGAATGGTCGATGTAGACTTGTGCAGGATATAAAGTTGCTGATTTAAAAGGTTAGCTTATTTGCCTTTCCCCGGAGACATCCATTTATTCTCAAGTCACTGTGGACACAAGATTAGAAGTAAGAAGGGAAAGAGCGCCATAGGCGGATGCACTGACGCGTGGCACCCACGGGAAAGAATGCAGCCCGTGCATCAGTACAAAGAGATGGAAAAGGTGAGGCCACAGAGGGACCTGCTGGGTGGCTCCCGGTGAGGCAGAGAGAGAGAATTAACTTCTGCTTAAAATGCCCTGATAAGTGAGCTCGATACCGTTACATTCCAATAAGGCGCTCCATGTCGAGGCCGACATGCTTCCAACACGCTTTTAACAACAGATACAAACAGTCTAAAACTTAAAAGAAGTTCCACTGTTTAGAAAGGAAGGCTCGGTTATCTAGAAGATTCACTCACTTGGAACATCTCATTATCTGATAATGCGGAATGAATAATGCATTCCAGCTCATTTTCCCTGCGTCCCCCTATTCTCCTTCCCAAACTCTCTGTCAATCTGACTTCATAGATGAAAAAGAGCTTGCACAGAACTGTAGCGGCTGTGATTGGTTCAAAAGCTGAGCAAGAAGAGAAAGAAAATTAATTTGGAAACGACCATTCCCTGCTTCTTTGGACCCTCTCCCCCATTCTCTGGTCCTTGTCATCTTTGCTCAGGGGCCCAGCGCCATGGAGAGCCTGCTGGTGGCCTCTGTGGGAGTGTCCTGCCCCCTGCAGCTTCCCTGGGTCTGCAGATGTCCAGTGAAGGGGACCATGCAGGGAGCTGCAATTTATGTTATTAAATGGCTCCCCTCTCCAGCTCTGACTGACAAATAGCCAAATTTCGCTTCCTTTGTTCCAAATCTGGGTGCTGTTCCATAGCCATCACACTGTGTTTTATAAAGTTATTCGCTTGAATTTCAGCAGAAACTCGAGTCCAGAGCTGTGAAATCTTTGCTGGGTTCTCACTTCAGCCCAGAGGCAGCAGACCCTGGCATGAGCCTGATACTCACGCCTCAACACCGTGTCAGGTTGAAGTCTTCCAGGGACAGAAGGACTCCCGGGCTGACAACACATAAGCCATTTCCAGCAAGTTGTTTCTTTCTTCAGCCACACTCAGCACTGCCATCTCCAGCCCCCCACAAGTCTGAGTCTCTTAGCTGACAGTGTCCTCTCTCCCCTCTCCCAGGCCCACGTGTGCAGCCTCCCATCCAGCTTGGTCATCCACTAGGTTAGGAGTTTGCCTGATAAAAAGATGAACGGTGAGGTCTCCTTCCATGTGCTTGTATTACTAAATCACAGACTTTCTCTTTGACTGGAAAGGGTTCCCACGACTAAATAAACAGACGTAAAAAGGGAGAAGACATGGGCTCAAGTGTTTTGTTGTTTTGTTGCCAACTGTTGGGCTAAGAGAGCTCAGGAATTGAAAATTCCGGTTTGTGTCTGTTGGGGGGGGGGTTCTGTGACCCGCATGGGGTGCATCTAATCCTTTCCTAATCCAGGTCCTTCCTGGACACACTGTGGGGAGCGCATGAATACCAACTGACCCATGAAAGATGGCAGGATCACTGAATAATTGAGAGCAGCGCGAACCACTGGAGAAGCTAGGAAGTGAACTCATGTTTTATAAACCAGCTGCACTTCTTTGGGAGAAAAACACAATTTGTTGGTTAGGAGGAACCAGCAAATTGAAGTTAATTTAGATTTATTTGGAGAGTTGGTTTGAGCTCAAGAAAGGCTCATCAAACTCCAAAGGTGACAAACCCACAAGTCCATGGAAGGGAAAGGACGAAGGTAACAAACTTGTGAGGGTAAGATGGTCCTCATCCATTTTGGCCATTGTTCACCAGACTTGTGGGCCCATGTACAATCTGAACAAATAACAGTGTCTGTCTGTGGTCTCCTTCGCAGCCACCAGCTTCTGCTGTATGTGAGGTTGTGTGCCTCTTGCTGAAAATTGAGATACACAAAAGATGCTCCTCTTTCAAAGTGAATATGAAAGAAAAAAAATGAGAAAGAGAGAGAGAATATGAAAGAACTTTAAAGGACTCCACAAATAAGTACTCCTTCTAGTGACAGGTATAATTATTAATAATAAGGGGGCCAAAACATTCTAAAATCGACCTAAAATCACTGATAAGATCCACAGGTGCAGCTTGGTTTTTCTCCTGATTGCAACCCCACCCAAAGATCTTCAAAGCATTTAGGACGGAATCTTCAAACCATTAAATCTGTACCTTGGCTGCGATTTATTGATTCATGACATTTTATAGCTGAAAGTGACACTGGAAATCTCTTAGTGATTAAATCTCCTCATCCTACAAATGAGAAAACAGGGGTCCAAAGAGGGGACACATGCCTGTCTCGGTATGTTTGGGGTGTTATAGTAAAACACCACAGATGGGGCAGCTTATCAACAACAGGCATTGATTTCTCACCATCTGGAGGCCAGAAGTCTGAGATGGAAGTGTCAGCAGGGTTGGGTCAAAGCCCTCTTCTGGGTCTCAGATTCCCCCTGGGTCCACATGGTGGGAAAGCTCCACCTTAATGAGCTAATAACTTCCCAAAGGCCTCCCCCATTAATACCATCAGCTCTGGGCGTTAGAATTTTAACGTAGAATTCTGGGGCTACACAAGCATGTAGACCACACCATTGCTCAAGGTCAAACACGAGGGTGTGTGGAATTCCATGTCAACAACACAGCTTCCTAGGAAAGCAGGAAGATAAGGTGGCCCTGCCAATTCTTGCTAGCAAAACAGAATCAAACTTCACAAACATGCATCTCCACTGCCATCAGACAAGGCAGGAGAGAGCCCTTTTATCCTCCCCTTCACCCCACCTCCCACTGGCCTGGCATTGCCTATGACTTTTGTGACAGTGTCAGCATTATAGCTCCATTTCCTTTTCAAAGCTGATCCTGAACTAGCTTTCCTTGCACAAAGCATCATGGGAAAGGTCAGGATGACTTGGGTAGGGCCCTATCATCCTAGATGGATATTAGACTATCTACCCTCTTATCTATCCTCACCCCAGAGCATTACCTACTAGAAACTCCACGAGGAACAGAGTTCATAAAAGACGTGCTTACTTAGGCTTCAGTCTTTTCCTGGCTGAGAATGAGTCTTAATTTAATTGGGAAATTGACTTTTATGAAAAAGAATATTTAAAAAGATCCTAATCTTACCTATGTGACTGGTATCTAGGAAAAGAATAGAGATGGGAATAACAATAAAACAAATAACAATTTAACCTTTCTTACTGTCTTTATAGCTGTTGTTATTTGGCACAGTGCTCAGGGAAACTGTGGGAGCCAGAACTCAAGGTAAAGTGGGAACACAGAGGCCGTGGCTGGCCGTGGTGGGTCCCGAGGTGTTTTTCCCTCAATCACGGAAAGACAGAAGCACCAACATTCCTTAGACATCAGCTCAGGAAGTAGCCATAGAAACCAAGGCAAGTCAAATCCGTATTTCAGGACTCCAGAGTTTCTTTCTTCCTTTATTAACCCCGAGACAGAAAGAGAAAAAAACGCCCTGTATCCCTGAGAAGCCTGGGCAGAAGGGTTGTCTCTGGCTGTCAAGCCCCGGGATCTGAGGGAGGGCAATGCTCCTGAACACCTGGGTACCTAGTCTGTCTGTTGGTGGACTGAGCATTTGGGAAAAGGATGCCCAACGCCTACATCAATATACATCCCTTATCAAACATCCAATTCAAAATCTAGCTCTTCAAGAAATCCTTTGTAGGTAAACCTCATCCAATTCATGACACTCCTTACGTGTGTCCATATTCAGTACTCACTCAGTGCCCGCCTATATCGACATGGTGTGCCAGGCCCCAAGTTATAAAGATAAATAAGGTTCAATCCATGTGCTACATTGTTTGTAAGAAGAAAATTTGAGATGCACACAGGATTTGATGCACAGAGGTGATATATACCCAGGGAGTCAAGGAAGGCTTCCTAGGAGAGGTGATATTGGAACTTTCTGGAAGTATTTATAGATAACTAGCTCCAACTTATGAATTCAAAATCTCCACTCTTACAAATTTTTATTTTTGGTGTTTCTATTTGGCGGATCAAATGAAATGAAAAGGAAAACATACGCACATAGTGTTATTTAGTCCTACTATGTGCTGGGAGGAAAGTGTAGTCAACTTATCTCCCTCTTCCCCAATAGTTTTGCTCTTTTTTTGAGTTCTCTCCTCTGGACCATATATTGAAACTCTCCTTATCTTCTCAGACACAGCTTACATTTTCCCTGGGCCCATGAAACCCTTTTGTGACCAAGTTGGTTTATATTTATTTCTCATTTCTCTGTTTTTCTTAGTGGGTGTTAAGCCCGAAATATCAACAGTAAGAATGGAATAAAACTGACCTCTGAGAAACAGAAGTACATTTTTATGAATCATCTGGTTCAATTCTCATGAAACCTCCTATTGGAGTATATGCTCCTCCTTTGGATTACAAAATGCAAATACAGCTAATGACGAATAAAAAGCTAACCATACATGGTTGTTCTCATTCACACAGAAGCTAGGAGCTTGTCTTTCCATTGCTAACTTATTCCTCTCAGGATCCTAGTTGATTATTGTCCAATTGTTGAGTGTTCTGTCTCCACTGGAACCTGATTGTCTCTGTATGAATGATACAGGAAGGGCCATCTTTTAGACTCTTGTGTCTTCCCACCCATGCCCCCCCAAACCCCATTACAAAGCCCAGGTTATAGTTGATCACAAGCAAGTGCCCAATAAATAATACTTCCAACGGTTTGAAAATCATTAATTCTGTTTTCACAGTGGGTTGGAACAGGAGCTGTGTGATGGCTTCTGGTAGCTCAGTGAGGAAATGAATTCCCACCCCTTGTGATCAGCATGCGTTTATTAAGGGCTTGTTCTGCCAGACACTGTCCCAGGCACTTGGGCACTTGGACAGAAAATCATCATATCAGTGGTTCATACAAAAAATGACTCTATTTTGTTTGGGAGTTGAGACAGAGAAGGATGAGAACGAGAAAGACAGGGGGAAAGAGGAAGAAAGAAGAGAGAAAAGGAGATGGAGAGGAGGGAAGTGAAAGAAGTGAGGACGCACAAAGGAGGGAGGAGGGAGAGAAGCATCCTGTCTCCCACTGCCAAACCCATCACAGCCCCTTCAGGAAGCAGGTCTGCAGGAAACCAAGACAAGTGCTCCAAGGTTATGGCTAATAACTGATGTTTTTTTGTGGGGCAAAAGGGAAAGGAGGGGTTGAAGATGAAAGAAGTCAGAAGAGAGACAGGAAAGTTTTCAGGGTCACAGGATCCATTTATCAGAAGCTTTTAAAGAAGTGTTTAAGAGCAGCTAAGCGGTTGCTATGGAAATAGGTAAAAGCTAATCCATTATCTGCAACCTCTGGATGCCACCAGCTTGCCACTGGGGGGCATTCTGCTTTTTATTATTATTTTTTCTTTTCTCTCTTCCATTTTTTTTTTCCTATCTCAATGCATCCCTGGAATTATGAGAAACAAATTAATGAAAGCAGAAAGAAAAGGACTTCAACTCCTTCAAAGATTATATGAACCCATGAGGGGACCTTCGCCCCCATGTCAACTCATAAACCAAGAGGAGATTATTTCAAGAAGATAAGACAGAAAGAAAACAACAATATGTGAACACCTGGAGGGATAAGTGTCTGGTTCCTCCTGGAGGCCCTCGGGGCCCTGGCTGCCTCTCTTGAAGTTTGCGCTAAAACCACAGAAGGCAGTACATGTGTCCCCGTTTCAGCCCACACGGTGACCCTCACCCAGAGGCATTTAAAAGGCTCTGAAGCTTCAAGAAAGAAATGATGGGAGCCATTTTACAAATATCCCTCACGACACATAAAAGCTGAGATTTAGCTACAGGCAACTCTAAAACAAATGTATGTAAAGATGATGCCTTTTCCCACAAATATAACTGTCTGAAATATAGGGTTGAATCGATTGATGTTTCACATGTGCATATTTGTGGGAAATGTTAAAGAGGTTAATAATATCAATGCTATAATGATTGCATAATAGTCCCTCCCACAGTCTTACCTCTCTACCATAGTCTAGGAAATAGAAATCTCTACCATGACTTGAGGTAACTGTGACTCCACACAGACAACTTTCTGAATGTGATGATCTCTTTTTTTTCTATTTGATTATCAAGTCATAGTCTCACGATATTTTCAAATTCTTAGTCATTATTAAAAATCAAAATCTATACCTCCTCTACACCAATGCCTGGTCATTTATGTGTATCCCTGAAGCCTAGAAATCAATGTAGTCTCCTTCTGATTTAATTCCAATGGCCAATAGGTCACTACAACCTGGTAATAGTCATGGTCTAAAATGACTTGTAATTGTGCATTCTTCTTCATTCCTACTACCTTGACCTTAATTATAGTTCTTATCAGTTCTTACCTGAACCTGAACCCAATTCCCTCCTCAATGGTTTGCTTGGTTGGCTCCTATTCGAACCTCCACATGATTGAGATGCAGTGTTTCTAAAATACAAACCTGACCATTGGGTCCGCATCATAAAATCCTTAACTGGCTTCTTCTCGCCTTCATAACTCCTTCGATGATGGACACCTCACCCTCTCACCCTTGCCCATCTCTGCAGATTCATCAGCTGCTTTGCTCCTGTATGTGCCCTGGGTCTGAGGACAAGATGCACTGGCTTCCTTACTAGCTATGAGTCCCTTGATGGCAAGAGCTGGATTCTGTTTCTAGGTCTCTTCAGTGCCTGGGACAGTGCCTGGCAAAACAAGCCCTTAATAAACGCATGCTGCCCTAGCTGGCTTGGCTCAGTGGATAGAGAGCATCAACCTGTGAAATGAAGGGTCCCAGGTTCAATTCTGGCCAAGGGCACATGCCTGAGTTGTGGGCTCCATACCCGGGGGGGGAGGGGGAGGGGTGTGTGCAGGAGGCAGCCGATCAATGATTCTCTCTCATCATTGATGTTTATCTCCCTCTCCTTCTCCCTTCCTCTCTGAAATCAATAAAGAAATATATTTTAAAAAATAAATAAATAAATGCATGCTGATCACCAAGGCTGGGAATTCATTTCCTCACTGAGCTACCAGAAGCCATCACACAGCTCATGTTCCAACCCACTGTGAAAATTATTCAGGTTCAAGGGTGTGCTGTAGAGTGAATGCATGCTTTTCTTAATCAGTGCTATGAATTTAAATTCTGAGTCAGGAGCTCGCTTAGAAAGAGATAGAACCACTAACTCAATGACCAATGACAGCACGGGCGAGCGAGGCCGTGGGCAGCCAGATAAATGTACTGAGATTGAAACTTAGAGCAAATTATGATTCACTTCACAGCAGATTCCCTGACCAATTGCCATCACTGGCTGTGAAGCTACCAGTCCAGGGCCCACGCAGCCATGTCCTGGGCACATCCTGCACATCCTGAAAGGGTCACTGTTGCATTAGATGAAACTGAGGCTTGCGGGGTGAAGAGAGTGCGTGGAAGAGTTTTGAGTGAATTGCTTCTCCCCAGTCGCGCGGGAGCTGAAAGTTCTGACTGGATAGAGTTGGGGAGGAATGCATTTGGATTACGATGTGAGCTCTTGTTTGAGAACAGATGATTGGCCCCCCAAAATGAGGACCTGGCAACACAGGTCTCTCTGTGAAGAACTAGAAATGGAAATGGATGTTTCCAGGCCGGATCCATAATTACTGAGAGCTCCCACAGAAATGATGGGTTAAGGAAGTGGCGGCACATGGACCCCCTGGGAAGCACTGTTTGGGAGAAGAGAAAGGCTAGTGTGAAAAAAATCAGAGGTAGGACTCAGGAGAGTGATTTTGCTGGCGTTGGGGTGGCTACAAGAGAGTGGCTCTTGGCATTTGTGTGCTGAAAAGGGAGTCTGTGGGCCAAACTGAAGAGCTGTTCCTAATAGTCCAGATTGACTAGCAGCAAGCCCTGGTTAGGACTGGAAAATGCAATGGGAATTGATGGTAAAAAGCAAAACTCCATGTTCACACCGTATCTGATTTATATACACATCACTTTCAAGATTCTCTTCTCTACTTAACAGCCCAGTGTGCTTGGGGACATAATAAGGGAGGAATAATGAGGGGATATGAGAAAGGAAAAAGCATGGTCTATGTAGCAGACACTTTTCTTCTGGAGGAGTCTGGGCAGGAAGCTAGCCAAGCAGCCGTGGTACTTTCTAGAAGACCTTCGGGTTGAGGTTCTCATTTCTCCTATGGCTACTCATTTGATTGAGGCTGAGCACATTTAAACAAATCGGCTGAGACTAAAACCGGAAACTGGCAAAGCACCCATGGCATCCCCAGTGGTGGCCTTAGACACTGGACATGCCCTTGTACACACACTGAGCTCTGGAAGCAGAGACAGAGGTCAGATAACAGGCTAACGGGAGGATCACCCTGGGCGTCATGTTCTAGGCTGTGTCCACATTGCTCCACCTCACTAGTATATAGAAAGTCCCTGTCTTTCCTTCTCAGGGGTCAAGGGCCCTCTTTTTCTTGGGTGTGACTACAATTTCCACTAAGATACATGATTACATACATTATTACTTTAAAATATAAAATATAATACCCCTTTGAGATACACCATTATGACCCCCATTCTAGAGCTAGCCAAATAGGCTCTCAATAGCCAAATTAGGTCTTGAAGCCTGGGAGTTTGACCTCGAAGTGTTTGCTTGTTAGCATTCTGTTGTGCTGTGAGACATTACCATGCAACGGGGCTTAGAGTTTAGAGAATCTGTGTTAAATCTGGAGCTAGAAGTGTCTATGAGGAACGTGTGTGTGTACGGGGTGTGATAGGGAAGTGGCATACTCACCGCCCACTGTCTCTGAGCGAGACTTTTGCTCTTTCAGAATTGATCTTCTCCTTGGGAGAAACTGCTTAATGGGTAACGGATTTTACACTGGCGTGATGGACATGCTTAGAACTAGACAGCGACAGTAGAGGCTCAATGTGGTGAATGTACTGAATGCCGCTGAGTTGTTCACTTTAAATGGTTAGCGCTATGCTGTGTGGATTTCATCTCAATAAATTATTGTTTAAAGAACTGACCTCCTCCCAAACCCTTTCATGAGTAAACCCACTTGATTAAGGAGTTTTACTTTTAATGCCCTCGTATCCCTATGAATGCAATGTATGGAAGCCATTCTTACACGTTTATTTTAAAGCACTGAAATACTATTGTTAGCTTTTGCATTATGAGAAGATTCGCTGATTTGCTGAGTCTGGATAGGTGCAGTATGTTTTTGGAGGAAGTTGGAAGTTGGGAAGATATTGCAGAATTTATCTCCAAAAGGCTGACTGCAACCCAAAATGCTGCTACTTTCAGACAGCAGTGGCCTCGGTGGCTGGTTTAGATGACCATATGATGCTCAACTGCTCCATCTAAAGAGGGAGACTGACAACATCAAATTCTCAAGGAACAGCAACCCACTGAATTTTTCTATGAATGAGGAAACTGAGGCCAAGAATAACCAGCAAGTTGGCCAAAGTGATGCAAAAAGTTGGGAATGTTTCAGGTGGTTGCCAGATCACCCGAGTTCTACCTGGGGTTGTCCTGACCTGACCCCAGCACTGCCAAGGCCCTTGGGTGCTAAGCAATAAAGTCTGCAAGAGTCCAGATGCCCTTCCTCTCTCCCTTAATGAAATAAACATCCTCTATGACACAGCCCTCAATGCTTTGACCCCTGTGTGTCCAGATGGCCAAGAGCTTCTCATACATGCCCAGCAATGATAGGTGTCCCCAGTTTGCTTTTGTGTCATCTCATCAGGGTAGACATGTGTTGACGATTCTTCCAAGAATGTCTCTTGACATGCAGAGCCCTAATCTCTTATTTCTTCTGAATCTCTCCACAGTTGTTTTCTCTGCAAGAAAGGCTGACTAAATATTGTTTGCTGATGGATCCATGGAAGCTGTTTCAGGAGCATGGAATACACTGATTAGACACACTAAAGCTAAAATCTCATTGTTCCCTCCAAGTTTTTCTAATGAGTGCGACAGGCACTTAGAAAGTGCCTACATGATGAGAAGTGAAGGAATTCATGTGCACTCCTCCTAAGGAATTCCCCCTCCCCCGTGTGCATGCTTGCATACATGATGGACTCCATGATCCTGGTCTCTGTGGCTGTAGTTCAGGTGCTATGTGCTGGGTTATTCATGCTAGACAAGCTCAATAGGTTTTACAGTCCTGGTGACTAGACAAAGCCAGTGGGGTGTAGCAGACAAACAACATATAACTCAGAGACAAAAGACAGACATTGCACTCCTGACTACTTCTTATTGATATCAATAGGACCTTATTGATATAGGGTCCTGGTCACACCACTTAATACTGTAGAGATTCTCTTTTCCCATCTGTGACATGAGAATAATGATTGTAAATCTCACCATGGAATGTTGTGGTGAGAGTTCAAGAAGAAGAAGACGTAAGTGAAAGTGCATTGGCAACTGTAACCTCTTTTTGTTATATCATAATGCATACTAATAATATGTCAAAACTTGAACTATCAAGAATCAGAAGGTAGCCCTGGCTGCGTGGTCAGTTGGTTGGAGTACTGCTCTGTACACCAAAAAAGGTTCAATTCCCAGTCAGGACACATGCTTAGGTTGTGGGTTCAGTCTTTTTCAGGGCACGTATGGGAGGCAACTGATTGATGTTTCTCTCTCACATCAATGTTTCTCTCTCTCTTTTCTTCTCTCCCTCAAATGAATAAACTGTGTGCTCAAGTGGGGATTAAAAAAAAGAATCAGGAATTAAAAGGGTTACTTAGGCATCTACTGCTAAATTTTTCTACCTCAGAGACCTCTGTATGGTATCTTCTCTTTTACTTACCCAGGTCACACTTCAACTCAAACATCCCTTTTCTCCACAAGGTCAGTATTTGCATAGCAGTCATGCTTACGTTCAACCTCTGAACCCTGACTCTCTGCTTCACATGTGCCTTTGAAGTCTGCTGGTGACTTCTCAGCACTTCCCACAGTGGGAAAAGTTCTGGCTATTCCTTGCACTTGAACATTACCGTAGGAACCATGTATACTATCTCTCATCTCCACATCTGACCTTCTCCCAACTCCCAACCTTTAGCTCTTATATGAGTTCAGTCACCTTATAAGAGTCTCACAGAAACCAACATGCCCGATTTCTATTCACAAATGCCTGCCTTAACTGTGGCCCTACTCAGGTCCTCACCTTGGCTGAACCACAGTCAGACTTGACATTGACTACTGGGCAGTAGTAGAATGCTCTTGTGCCCCCATAATTGCCTCATGGCTGTTGATTAACATTTTCTAGTCATGCAACACGTTCTCACTGCATTTTACATTGTGGATATGTAAAAAACAGCATGATACCTGCCACTTTTATTACTTTTGTCACATTGCCAAGACATGTTTGACTATGATGTTCCCTCTATATGCTAGGCTGCCAGTATTTACCAAGCATGGTGCGAGGCACTGCAGGTGGTAGAGGAGAAGGCCGAAGACAGATGTATATAATTTGGAGCAATAAAAGTAAAAAAAAAAAAAAAAAGCTTTTCTTTTTCTGGGTCTAATCCTTTGATGAAAAAAACTCAGGTGAAAATTCAGACAATACCACTGCTAATGTATAATTAAGGGAACTGGAGTTGTCTAATGCAGGGTTTGCCATTTGAGTCAGTTTGTTGTTTGTGAGCACAGTAGAGACAGGAAAGGTGTGTGAACACTTATCTGATCACACCCCTATTCCCTCAGTGTAGCTCTTTTTGTAAGTGTTTTGCCCCGATTCACCCTCATAGTACATAAAGAGAGGGAGACAGCTAGAAAGAGGCTACTCATTAATAGACTCGCTCATTGGGTTAACAGGTTTCAAATTATTGCAGAGATCAAAGCTACAGTTGCTTGGAAAGGTGTGAATCGTCACAAATGAGTTACTCGATTTATGTCAGCCATTTTGTAGATCATGTTTGTCCCAGGCATTGTAATAACGTTGGGTGACACAATGGTGAGAAAGACAACCAACTAAGAGCTTACGTGCTTCTGGGCAATAAATACGTCACGCTGTGTTCTCCTTTTCTATTTATTGCTGAGTGAAGTGTTCTGACAGAGTTTGGAAACAGGTGCTGTGGAAGCTTAGTGAAGGAAAACCCAGCTAGTCTTGGAACATTAGGGGTCGATCTCCCGAAAATAAAATGATTTCTAAGTCAAATGCAAAAATACTAGTAAGTAGCTACCACTGGTGTAAAATTGGGTTCACGAGAAAGGATATGGAAGAGGACAGCATCCCAGGTATAGAAACCAGCATATGCAAAATCCAGAGGAAAAGATGAGCATGGCTCATACGGTAACTCTTTCAATTAAGGTTTTTTAGGTGGCGACTACTGGACAAGATTAAGCAAAAAGACCATGTAAATAATGATACAGATTAACATCACAGGTCCTAAGGTCGGAGATAGGACCAGGGATAAGAGTACAGGAGGGACCCAGGAAGTCTTCCGTTTCACCATCTCCTGCCTTTGCTCTCACTGAATGCACCATCCTGGTGCTGTACATGACAGGGAACATTGTTTTGTTTTGGTCATACATGTATGATCCACAGGCAGAAGCCTGGGCAAATAGAGGTATAATTTTAAAAAATGGATGAAAGTAACTCAGCAGCTAACGTAAGACAGGGAAATGAAGCCCTGGAGAGACTAAAGGAGAGATACTTTCTTCATTGCTTCTCTCTCTCTCTCTCTCTCTCTCTCTCTCCTTTTGATTAGTGTGAGTGTGTATGTGTGTGTATGGGGGCGTGGGGCAGAGGGGCATTTTCTATTCAGCACTGAGATGCACTGTATAGGTGTATGAATGCCAAGAGATATGGATGAATATAAAAGTAAAGCATTAATTAGCAATTTTATTGCCAGGAATTGAACCTCAGTATATAATCAGTGACATGTACAAGTTCCTTGTATACGGTTGTTTACTGTCATGCTATTCATAGGAGGGAAAAAACAACAACCTAGAACAGTGACATGTACAAGTTCCTTGTATACGGTTGTTTACTGTCATGCTATTCATAGGAGGGAAAAAACAACAACCTAGAAGTAGCCTGTATGTCCAATGCTGAGGGATTGGTTAAGTAAGTCATCTTCATAATACAGAACACTCTCCAGCTATGCCGAGTTAAACAGCATCACCCCAAAATTCATGCCCATACCTGAACTTCAGTAGATTCCCTTGTTTGGAAAGAGTCTTTGTAGTGGCACTGATTTTGGATTAGGGTGAGTCCTAATGCAATGACTTGAAGGCCTTATGGTAAAAGGGGCAGTGGGAGAGAGACACATTGAGAGGAAAAACTACCATGGAGGACGGATGCGAAGACTGGAGAGATGCACTGTGAGCCAGAGGACTCCAAGGACTGGAGAGAGCAGTAGAGGTTCTTTCCTTGAGTCTCAGAGAGAACAAAGCCCTGCCAACACCTGGATTTCAGACTTCAAGCCTCTGGAACGTTGAGAGAATAGATACCGGGTGTTCAAGCTTCAAAGCTGCGGCCTCACATGGCAGGAGGCACAGGGGTGCTCTCTGGGGTCTCTTTTATACGGGCACTCAATACTTCTAAGGGGCCCCCACTCCTTAATCTTATCACACTGGGGATTTGGTTTCAACACACAAGTTTGAGGGAGACATACATATTCAGAATACAGTATAAAGATAAATAGAAAATCATAAAAGCCACCAGAGAGAAAAGTTAGATTACCAGCAAAGAAATGGCGATGAGCAGATTTCCTATTGGCAGCGACAGGTACAAGAAAATGGACTAGTGCCATGCAGGCTGGGAAGAAAATTATGGCCAATTAACAATTATGCATTGAGCTTTAATATCATCCAAGAGGGAGGGTGACATAAAATCAATTTAAAACATAAAAGCTATGATAGATTTTAGCACCCTGAGATCTTGGTCTTAAAGGATGTAGTTAGTGAAAACACAACAACAAAACAACGAATCCAGGAGAAAGGAATGGGATTTAAGCAACGGTGAAAAAAGAAATAATTAAAACATAGACAAGTCAAAAGGGCACATCTGTAATGCTTTCAAATATAAAGATACATTTTAAAAAATATATAGGAGAAGAATTAACTTTTTTAAACTTCACAAATTAGTAGAAAGTCAAATAAGGGAGCAAAGAAAATAATCACAAATAGAAAATAGATAATAAGTTTTGTGTATGTGTGTGTGTTTAAGAGTTGTAAAACATACTGAAAGGGTTGAAAGAATGAGGTTGGGAATGGAGCCACAAGGTTGAATGAGAATGCCATTCTTTTTAAATCATCTTTTTCTATAAAATTTTGGCCATTTATATTAGAAAGAGGTTAAGCAAAATGTCAACCATTGTCAGTTCTAGGTATTGGGATTAAAGTTTTTGTTTTAATTTTGTACACTTTTAAGTTTCTCAAAATAAAATAATAAGGCTTCAAATAAAGTTTCCAGACCAGTGTGACTGCAATCCCACTGGTTCTGTGCACCCCCCCACACACACATAAACACAGCAGATTGGATATAGACATGAAATCAAACTCTAACAGCAACACATATATGGCCCAGCATAGAAAATACAGTCACAGCAATGACTGTTCTATCAAGAGGAGTCAGAAATCCCCAGATTGCTAAATTTTGGTCATTTTATTCCCTTTGAAAAATGGGTGATTATGTCAAGGAGTTGGAGGGGGAAAAAAAATGAGTTTCTCCCTGATAAGACCACGGACTGGTCCTTTGGTGAGGGTTGAGTAAGTGCCACATCCGCTGTTCACAATACAAGTAGTTAAGTAAGTGGCCACACTGACCGCTTACTAAACCTGTTCCATACTCAGGCCATGATAGAGTCCTGTTTCTCTTTAATCCTCTCTATTTCCTCAAGTTTTAAGTTTAAATTTGGACCCCATCTGGACTCTTTTTTAAAAAATATATTTTATTGATTTTTTACAGAGAGGAAGAGAGAAGGATAGAGAGTTAGAAACATTGATCAGCTGCCTCCTTGCACACCTCCTATGCGGGATGTGCCCGCAACCCAGGTACATGCCCTTGACCAGAACGGAACCTGAGACCCACTCTATCCACTGAGCCAAACAGGTCAGGGCCCCATCTGGACTCTTAAGAAGGGGCATCTTTCAGTGCATTAGCCCTGGTTCAGGTTACACTATCAGGTGGTTAAACAGGTCAGGAACCTCACAGTCCAGCAGATCACTCTGTACATAGAGGCCTGTGTAAAAGACACATTGGAAAGATGAATATGTGGCATAACAGTGATGCTTTACCGGGTCTCTTAACAGTGGATCTTGCCTTGAATTTGTCTTATGCTTGCATGAATGCCCCTTGAGTTTGAACTCTCGGGTTTTACACAATGGGCTTTCAATTATGAATGCCCAGCACACTTAGCTTGCACTGTGCGGTCTCCTATGTTTGTTTACAAGTGCAATTAGAGGATCTCATTTTCCAAATTGAGTTCGCTGAGTTCAAAAATATAGTCTTCAACCAATTCTTTGAGTGTACAGATCATATTCTAAGAGGGGGAAAAAAAAAACAACTTATTGTAGCAAGAGCCTGAAGGAAAACAATAGCAGTAAATTCTAGTAGAGGCAGAATAGAATGTTCCATATCCATCACGAAGCAAGAAATTGAAAAATAAAAAAAAATAAAAAATAAAACCCTCACAAACTCCCGATTCATCTTTCAGTCCTAATGGTAACTGGTCTGTATTTTTGGAGCGTTGTAACAAAAAGCTTTTGTCCACAACTTGTATTCATTTGCAGTATAACAGTTCCAAAGCCTTGGTAATGTATAAGCCGTCCTTGCTGAGTGTAACACATTAAACAGTTCACTAGGCTTACAATGGTTCGGAATGTTAAAAATGAAATTGTAGCGGTGGCTCTGCCCGTCTTTGTGCCAGAGCAATACAGATGATTTTTGAATAAAGAAAATAGCAGTGTTCGTCTGAGCTTGCTAACAACACCCAGTGACACATGCTGTTGTACACCATCCCGACTCTATCTCGAACGCCCATTAGGGAGCATTATCATATGCGATGTTACATATTCAGCAACTGACAACAATTGATGCCTGGCTTGCGAAAAAACAAGATAGTGAAGTCACACTTGGGTTTTACCCCGTGGAAATCGCTGCGGGCTCATTCCTGCTTCTCTCTGAATTAGCATGCCCCCTACCTAACCACAGTGGAAGGAACACAAAAGCGAAATTCTAAGAAGCACAATCATCTACTTATTGCGAAAAGAAGAGCAACAAACCTAAAATGCACCCTGATGTCATCTCTGCCATTTCTCTGGGGAACACGGTGAAAACTGAGCACGCCTCTGTGAAGCAGGCAGATGTGGTAAGCTGAAGTGCAAATCACAGGGTCATGGGTGCCACCAATGTGTCAAGTGGTCTACGGACCTGTCTCTTTTGATCAACGGCTTCTGTGCGCTGCCTACAGTGTGACAAGGACTTTGGTTTCTCCTAGGAAGAGTGTTTACATTCAACAGTCAACTACACATGGACACACCTCCATGATGTGGGGGCGACTAGCAAGGTGGCAGGCAGGTTAAAGTGCGTGTGTAGAGAGAGAGGCAGGGAGGGAAGAAGGGAGGGAGGGAGGGAGGGAGAGAGAGAGAGAGAGAGAGAGAGAGAGAGAGAGAGAGAGAGAGAGAGAGAGAAGATCAGGTGTCATTCTCAGCCATGGGGGTGATAAATACACTGAGTGGCCAGATTATCATGACCACCCACCCCATCAGTACTTCATTGGGCCATCTTTTGCCTTCAATACTGCGGTAATTCTTCTTGGCATTGACTCCACAAGATGGTGAAAGGTGATGCGAGGAATCTGACACCATGCCTGATGAATAGCACTGTCCAGTTCTGTGAGATTTGATGGTTGTGGAACCAGCTGCCTGATGGCTCTTTCAACTTCGTCCCACAAATGCTCAATTGGATTGAGATCTGGTGATTGTGGGGGCCACCTAAGCAAGGTAAAGTCTCCCTCATGTTCTTGAAAGCACTCCTGCACAAAACGAGCACCGTGGCATGGCGCATTGTCTTGTTGGAAGAAGCCATCTCCATTGGGATATGCCATCAACATGATAGGATGAACTTTATCAGCAATGATACTTAGGCGTGTTGTGCTATTCCGACATTGTTCCACATGAATTAAAGGGCCCAAATCATGCCAGGAAAACATGCCTCAAACCATAACACTGCCCCCACCAGCTACAAGGGTTGTACTCATGCATGCGGGGTACATGCTTTCATGCTATTTCTGCCAAATTCTCACTCTGCCATCTGCATGATGCAACTGGAAATGTGATTCATCAGACCACATGACTTCCAGTGCTTGACTGGTCAATCCTTGTGTTCCTGTGAAGACATTTTATGCTTATAACTGCAGACAGTAAAGGTGTTCAAACAGGCCTTCGGCTTCCATATCTCATACGATCCAGTGTACGTCCAATTTGCCTACAAATGTCAAGTAGTCATAATAATCTGGCCACTCAGTGTAAGATAGGGGCAAGCAGCTCTATAACTGGAAGTGTCTGGAAACTCTAGGCAAAACCCTTTACCAAGTGCCCTTGGCAAGCCAGCAGCCTTATGTGCCAAGGGTCTCAGGGTGAGTGCATCCTCTTGTCCCCGAAGACTCCCGGGGCCTGAAGAATACACTTTCGCTCGCCCTATTAAGAGCTTTTGCTCAGTACGGTGGCACCGAGGACGGGCTGTTCTGAGGGAGGCGATCAAGCTCTGATAGACGGAGCCGCACCGAAGACGGACTTGCATCTCCGCGGTCTAATGGGCCCAGCGAGGCAGTAAATTTCCCAGCAACTTGACACATTAATATAGAAGTACAGTCTGTTATATCAAAGGGAGATTGTCTTAGTCCTTAAGGGAAAGCCAGCAATCCAAAAATGAAAAGTGTGCACCGGTGGCTTGTGAGAAATGTAGTTAACACGGAGGGCTGAGGCTGAGAGCGTTCCCTTCCTGGGAGGAGTTCCCGTCAAGGGCAGACTTGTGTCCTCCTGGGGCTACACATCAGTAACAGCTGCACCTCCTGGCCTGTGCAGCCAGGGAGGGGGTGTCCCAACACGGGGGCTCTTATTCATCCTTTGGGGCCTCGTGGCTCTACCTTTCTGAGCTGTGCTTTCCCTGCAGCCCTTGTCCTGCTCCAGCTGCTAGGAGCACATCACTGTACGACTCCCCAAAAAACAACTTGAGTACCCACTAATGGGGAGATGGCCTGATCAATACAGATGTCCATGCAATGAAATATAAGGACTGTTGCATTGGTCATCATAAAGACCAAATAAAAAAATGGGGCCCCACCGGCATGGCTCAGTGGTTGAGCATCGACCTATGAACCAGGAGGTCATGGTTCAATTCCCGGTCAGGGCACCTGCCCAGGTTGCAGGGTTAATCCCCTGTAGGGGGCATGCAGGAGGCAGCCTATGGATGATTCTCATCATTGATGTTTCTATCTCTCTCTCCCTCTTCCTTTCTCTCTGAAATCAATAAAAGTATATTAAAAAATTTAAAATATATGGGGGGTTATTTATGTTTAATGTTCAATGAAAATGTAGACTATAACACTCTGAAAAAATGGAAAACCATAGCTTTTAGTGCTCAGAACTGGAAAGTAATATGTGAGGATGAAATCAGTTACGTTCGAAGAAAGGCTATGTTTTTTATTTTCATTTGCAAATTTGCTTTGTTGTAACCTTGCACTCTTAAGGCACATGTATTTTAATAAACCATAGCCAAAGGCGCCAACTCAATTTATTAGCACCTTTTGCCTTTCGTGCTTTGTCATTGTCTAACGCTAATATTTTCAGCGCATGCACCGTATTTTCTCCCAAAGCTAAAGCCACACTACAACTGGAGAGGAAAAAGACACTTATTATCACGCACACCATTCAGTCCCTTTCACCATTAATTTATTCACTTCTCAGAGCCTTTAGAAATACGCCTGGCTCCTGTGTAACATAGCATTCATAACCAAATCCATACGCACAGGCCTCGCAGAAGAAGTGTGAGCTCTATGGGGGACCTTTCCCTCACTGTGTTTTATTTTGTTTTTGTTTCGAATAATGCTTTCAAACATACTGAAGAAAAAGGAAAGCTTTGACGGAGCAAACTAGCAGGTGAGAATCCAGGGGCCTCCACATGGACCTTGGGAGAGGGCCTGGATGGACAGCACATTTGGGGTGATATTTCCAATCTCCAAAAGAAAACGACTTGCAATGTGATGAAATTAGGGAAAGGCGCGTAAGGGTGACTTGTCCACGTGCATAGAAATGCTGTTCCTCACACCAAGAATTAGACATTGTTTTCTATGAATCCTTACACTGTGAAACGACTACTTATTCACATGGTTGTGGAGCTAATTATTATTATTGTTTATTTCTGATGAATGCCCATCTATGGTTTAATGTCAAAAATAGTCAAGGATCAAAAAAAAAAATAAAATAGCCAAGTAGCAGTAGGATTAAACGAATCCACTGTGTTAACCATATCCCGTCCCTTTAATCTACCTGTGCTTTTAGTCCAACTAAACACAAAGGGTCTTGTCAAGTTATAAAGATCATGGCTAACCCCACGCCTGTGCTTTGGTTTATTGATGATTATTCATGAAGTTACATCCAACTGGATCTCACCTGTTTTGAAAAGTCACTTGTTTTTGCTGGCTAAGCAGTGGGGGTGGGGCAGAACACCAAAGCAGAGAAGGGAAGAGAAGCTCTGAATCTGGTCCCTCACTCCCCACCTCTGAAATCTGAACGTGGACTTGACACATTCCAGAGAGTTTCCTATGAATCATCCTAACTGATCAGATGAATCTCTTTCCCTTCGGATGAAAGATCAGAGGTGATGTCAGTGGGGAGAAACTGTAAAAGTTTCTGCTTGACTGAGGTGAGGTCCAGGGCACTGGAGGAGGCTTGGCAGACCCAGCGGAGCATCTCATGAGGAAGGGGCATGCCTCACACCTTGAAATGTAATGTTGGAGGAGAGCTCTACAGATGCCCTGGACCGCCAGGTGAACAGGTGGGTCCTAGAGCAAAGTAAGCCTGAGACATCGCTGGAGGCAAAAGTGACAGAACTGACCTATCCTGCTTCAGGCACATGGGAGATGTCAGGGTTTCTTGGAAAAGATAATCATGCTGGGACAAATAGAAGGAAGCAGAAAAAAAGAGGACCAAAGAGGACATGGATTGGCTCCAAAAAAGAAGCCATAGGCACGCGCCCACAGGAGCTGAGCAGGACTGTTGAAGACTGACATTGTGGAAATCACTCATTCATAGGATTGCCTGGAGTGGGAGCCTACTTAACGACACATAACAATAGGACCAGGGTCCAGTATTCCACAACCAATCAAGATGTGGACTAAAACGTCATGTTCCTAGAGGCAATATAGATGGGTTTTGCTTAATTTGTACAATCTCAGAAGTACAACTGATCCGGAGTCTAAGCATAGTGACTGTAATAAAATGTCACTATCCTTTGCCCAGCTTCTGAAACTCTTTTTTTTTTTTTTTAACCCATAGAAAGAAAGAGATCTGGCTTTCCACGAAAAAGGCCCCTGAAACATGTCATCAAGTATAATGAATACTAATTCCCTCAATCCTTCCTAAAGGGACCTAAAGCCATTTGCTTAGAAATGTATGCATTTGGAGAACAGTGAATTGCTGGACATGGGGTGTGAGTTGACAGTGATATTCAGGATTCAAATCACCATTGTGCCTGCCACTTGCAATGGAGGGATATGAGGGCCACAGCCAGCTCCTGTGGCCATTTCATCAGTCTCCATGTAGATAACAGAGTAAACAACTGGTAGCTGGTAGAATGCTCACAGTGGTTCTTTTATCTATTAAGAGCTACCTCAATAGAAAAGGCCAGATCTCTGTGCCTGCCCCTACCCTAGTTTCAACCAAAATTACAAGTAAAAAACTCATCATAGGGGCTAATAAGAGATCCTTAATTTCAGAGACTTAAAGAATACACGGTGTTCCTGTCATATCCCCATTTACCTCTGAAGACTTTTCCTTACAAAAGCCAGATGGGTCATGGCAGATCATATAGTAGATTGCCACTAACTTAACCCAGTACCCGCCCCCCTCCACACACACACAGCTGCTGTGTCTGATGTGGTGCCTTTGCTAGAGCAGATCATAATAGACTGTATAGCTTGGCATGTGGCCACTGATCTGGTAAATGCATTATTTTCTTTCACTACCTGAAAGGAGAATCAGAAACATTTTGTATTGTCATGGATGGACAACAGTCATCTATGGTTTACTCCAGGTTACAATAACTCTTCAGCCCTGTGACATATTCCAAAGGGACTTCGACTGCCTAGGCTTCCTGTAGAATACCACATTCATCCACTATATTGATGACACCCTAGTCATGAGCAAGGAGTGGCAAGTATTTTGGAGGCTCTGAAGAGATGCATTTTCTCTGCAGAGAAGGAATGAGCCTGATCGAGATTCAAAGATCTGTGGCATCTCTGAAATTGTTAGGGACTCAGTAGTCTGCGAGATGCTGGGACATTCTCTCAAACGTAAGGGGTAAGCAATTGCATTTCCTACCTCCCATCACGAATAAAGAAGCACACTAAGCTGGGAAGCCCTCTGCAGGTTCTGGGAGCAGCATATTCTGCACTTGGACATCCTGATCTGATTCATTTACTGTGTGATAATGGACGGCTGCCAATTGTGGCTGAGGCTCAGAACAGCAAGGTGCTATGTAACAAGTCCCGCTTATGGTACAAACATCCCCGATGCATTGGCCAAAAGACCCACAGGCTCTCGGCCACTGGAGCTATCTAACATGAGGAAAGACACAATGTGTAGTTCATTGCAAGCCCCACTAGGAGAATTACCGCAAAGACACTTAGGGTTTCGGGAAAGGCCATGCCATTTCTAACACAAAAGGAGATTCACAAAGCAGTGTCAGGATTACTGTTTGGCCTTAGAAGAGACAGGCTAACTGTCAAGAGGACATCAAATGACCATGTGGTCAGAACTTCCATCACGGTCTCGGTTCTTCAGACACACCCAGGTTAGAAGCCCCAACAGTGATCCATCATAAGACCAGGCGCAGGCAGGGCCACATCCACAATCCCGAAGCCCAGGGTCACAAGTGATCCATCACTGTTGCAGTTACCTGGCCCTCAGTTCACACAACTGATGCTGAGGACAGAGGAGGATGAAGGGCTTGTTTGGCTCCTGGATGAATATGAACATTGGGTCCACTGATAGGGACACTGCATACCATGGCCTTGAACCAGAGTACCCACCACACAGCAAAGTGGGTGCAGCCATGGGCATAGAGCCATGGGAACCCTGTTATTCTCTCTGCATGTTTCTGAAGCTCCCACCTAATGGAATTGCGAACAGCCCCTTAAATTGCAGACGAGGTGTCAACTTGGTGATCATACTCTTGTCACAGTATAAGGAGACCATTCTACGGGGTTGGTTTCTCAGGTTGTGAAACACGTGCAGACAGAAAAAAAACAGAAGCAGGAGTGACCCTGTTTACCTTCACCCCTGATGACCAACTTGGGTGACCTGTCCTCCCCACTGAGGACTTCTCTGTGTGATCAAAGGGAAGGAGCTTGACCAAGGAGGAGAAACAGGGAGAAGGGGAGAGTGACCAAAGCACAGTCAGGAAGAGGGAAGGGGGGGATGAGGAGGAAGACAAAGTCTCTCTTTTTGGAAGAAATTCCATTTTAGGAATTTTTCCAGAAAAAAAAAAAATGATGCTTCTTCCAGATCAGGGATTGGCAAATTTCTCTGTCAAAGCCTGAAAGTACAGATCATAGCCTTTGAGGATCTGTCTCCTCCTCCCTCTCTTCCTCCCCCTCCTTCCCCTCCTCTTCCTGCTGCTCTTCTTCCTCTCCTTCCTCTCCTTCTTCTCCTCCTCCTCCTCCTCCTCCTCCTCCTCCTCCTTCTTCTTCTTCTTCTTCTTCTTCTTCTTCTTCTTCTTCTCCTTCTTCATGTTTTAAAAACAACACAAAATTGACAGTGCTTCTGGGCTCACCGGTGGCAGTCTAGGTTTGACCTGCTGGGCTTCGTTTGCTGACCCTGCCCTAGCAGATGGGTAGTTTCCACTTATGGACAATGCAAATCCACTAACCATTCACTTCCCCTCTTTGCTTTGGCCATCAGGAACTCACAGATGAAGTGTGTCTTGTCCTATGAGTTGTGCAGCACTTTAGAATCTTTATATTCATGTATAAACTGTGAACAGTATTGCTATTTAAACTTTGCTTTTCCATAACCCAAATCTCCTCATCTTTAAAAAAAAAACAACAACAACACCTAATTTATGTTATATCTTCCTACAAGCTCCTCCAAATATTTCCTGGAGTGAAGTGGACAGAGGTAGATGAAAGAATGAATGTAGACATGATGCCAAGGCTAAAGCAAACATGCGTGTCTTCAGGCCGGGCAGCCCAGTACAGTGGGGACCCAGGAGGAAGAATGAGCTTCTGATTCAGATGGATGGTTGTTCTGCTATTTCCATTTTAGTGAAAACCATAAGGAGAAACAAAGCAGTCATCACGACTCAGTGCCCATGGCTTACCAGGCAATGAGATAAAGGTGTTACATGTGTTCTCTCCTTTGAACCTTCCAACAACCCTCAAGGCAGGTAAAATTCATGCTTTGCAGGTGCAGGAAAACTAAAAGCCTACACAGTGCTGTGAGGAAACAGGGTTTTCCTGAATGCACATGAATTAGCCAGATGGCAGCTGTGTGGCTTCTGTTTTCTTTGCACACGTGACCTCAGCACAAACCAAGGAGCAGCTGAATGATGGCTGAGGCCAGGGCATGGTCACTGCCCCAAAATCATGATCCTTTGTGTGCTTGGCTCCTGGGGTGCCTGTTCCTCGGGGGGCCCTCCCAGACTCAGGTTTCCTGGGTAATTTATCAAACAGCTTGCTGAACACTAAGCACACTTTTTAAAAAAAAAAGATTTTTATAAAGTTTATAAGGCTAAGGTAATTATCTCGATGCTTTCTGTGATTCTCCAGAATAGCCAATATTTCCCAGAAACCTTTTTTCAAAAAACAACCTATTTAAAACCAATTTCCCTGAGATCACGGATTGCCTGCATTTCTCCTCCCGTCCCTCTCCTCTCCTATTCAGATTTGCACAAAGCGAGGTTGTTGTTCAGTCGAAACCCATCTCTTCCTGCTAGTTATCCCTGATCCGAGGTTACATAATCTTCTGTCTGTGGGGCCATCATCATTTCCACGGCAACCCAAAGGGTGCATTTGCCAAGAGGGAGGAAGCGGAAGGAGAGACATTTTGGAGAAATGCATGCCCTCGGGCCAGGCAGGTGTTCTTAATCCCAAGGGGACGGGGAGGAAGGGGGGGGGGGTCCAGATACAAAATCATTTCTCTCTCTCGCTGTTGAGAAATGTGTTTCATATACTCAGTGGTTCTAAAAGTAAACACAGAAAAATCTTCTTCATCACTTGCAAAGCCAGAGAGGACCTGCACTTCGTACCTTTTCTGTCTGACCTTTTTATAAACTCCCCTTAGCAATATTAAGCACCTGACTCTCCAAGTCCTGAGAGAGGTTTGATACATGGCATCGTGGTCTGATGATCTAATCATGGGATTCGTGAGCTCCCTGCTCTGAATGTTAATCCTCACAGGGCTGGGAATGAATGTCCTTACAGCCTGGAACCAACCAGTTCATCTCCCTTGGCCTCAGTCTCCCCATATCCAAAATGGGTGCAGTGAGGACCAAGCTTCTATGGGCTTGAGAAGTAAAGACCTTAACTCTATAAGATGCTCTGTACCTGCTGAGTCTTATTTTCCCCGTGATCAGAAAAAGAAAAGAAACTTTTGTCCCTGCTTTTTTTCCCAGAAATGTCGACACGCGCGCCTCTCACCAGGGACAGGTCTGTGCTCGTGTGTGTGTACAGATAGGGAGGAAGATGGATGGGCACCCAGACGGATGCTGGGCTGTGTGGGATAGAGCTGTGCAGAGCTCTGTGGCGTGGCAATCAACTGTGATATACTCAGGTGGGGCCAGGCAGCGAGAGGAGATGAACACTTGGAAAAAAAAAATACAGATTCCGCTTCTGGGAAAGTGTCCTTAATAGTGAAAAATTGAGGGAGCAGAAATACGGAAAGTGCGTGTTACAGAAGCAGAGCTGCTTCCAAATTGAAAGCCGTGTGAGGCGCAATATCAACTCATCAAGTGAAGTGGGAGCAAAAGGCTCCCGAGATGCTGTGACTAAGGCGGGGCCGTTCCCTGGTGCAGCGGGAGCCAAGCTGCTTGCAATCGCCTGCTTTCCCTTCAGGCCCATCAGCTCAGACCTGGGGAAGCATCATGAGGGATGGGGCAGCGTGTTGGGTGTTGCTGCTCAGGGGGACCAGGCAGGGGAGGTGGCAGGTGCGGGGTGGGGGGTGGGGGAGATGGGAAGGTGGGGGGGGGGAAGAGCCACTCCCTGTGACCAGGGGCTGTGGCTGCTTCTGGAGAGAAGACAGGGAAGTGTGGGGACCCCTCACCCCTGACAGCAGGGGCACAGAAGGTTGGGCCTACATGGCTGACACTCCTGCTCCTGCCCTGGCCCAGGCCTTGCAGAGGCTCCAGTGGTCTGTGTATGGATAAGAGAGGCTCATTCTGCGGGTGGTGGGTGAGGGACTGAACCTGCAGCTGAGTGAGGGTCTGTAGAGTGTGGGACCTACAGCGGTCTGAGGGTCTCATCTCCGTTGGTCTACCCTGGCATCCTGACACCATTTGCCGCACAGCCTGCATCCTTACACCAGAGCTCCTTTCCTTTTCTTTTTAAAAATATATTTATCTATTGATTTCAGAGAGGAAGGAAGGAGAGAGAGAGAAACATCAATGATGAGAGAGAATCATTGATGAGAGAGAATCATGGATCGGCTGCCTCCCACATGCCCCCGGGTTGGGATCAAGCCCGCAACCCAGGCATGTGCCCTTGGCCGGAATTGAACCTGGGACCCTTCAGTCCGCAGGCTGACGTTTTATCCACTGAGCCAAGCCGGCTAGGGCCAGAGCTCCTTTTCCATGGAGCAACCACCTGCCATCATCGTGTGGTGCTCCACCCCAAGCAGTGGTCCAAGGGTTTCAAGGGCCAAGCTCAGGCCAAAACAAATCTCACAGGGTTTCTGACAGAGCACTTGGCCCAAGATCTAGCGATTGTGATGGGCCTGGCATAAGGGAAGCACACAAAGTATTTGCTCATTTATGTGTCTGTTTGTTACTGATGACCTGCACTGCCATTGGTGTCAGATACACAGTGATGAATGAAACATAATCTTTCCCTTTGGCGAGATAACTTGCTCATGAGTTCTGAAGAGTTGGAGATAAACAAGGGGTGCATGAAGAAATACCTAGAATGACAGCAATGGGCTAATGAAGCAGGACATGTCTGATGCCAGGTGGGACAGTGAGGGACATCTCCAGAAAGAGCTCAGTGTGGAGCAGAGGCCTGTGGGAAGGGCAGTGGTGCCTCCCGGACCGAGTGAACAGCAACCTAATGGCCCTGCAGATGGAATGAGCTTGGGTTCCAGGACCAGAGAGAATCCGTGTGGCTATGGGAAGCAGCCATGGGGCAGAGTGAGAATGAGGTGGAGTATGCAGGGACACGTCACTCAGTATCTTATAGACCTTGGCAGGGAGTTTGCATCTCATTTCAAATGCAATGAGACCGTGTTCAAGGCTGAAAAAAATGTGTCTTCATTTATTTCAGAGAGAGGAAGGGAGAGGGACAGAGAGAAACATCAATTATGAGAGAGAATCATCAATCACTTGTCTCCTGTACACCCCCTACTGGGGATTGAGCCTGCAATGGGAACATGACCCTTGACCAGGAATTGAACCATGACCTCCTGGTTCATAGGTTGCTGCTCAACCCTGAGACACACCAGCAAAGCCATGTTCAAAACTTTTATCTGCAAAGTGATGCAGCCTGCTTCATATCTAAGGAAAAGATCTGCTTGCAGAACTCAACATGGCCTGGTGTGGGGTCTGGACAGGGGAGTTAAGGAGAGGTCAACCAGAGACTGTTTTAGGCCAAGGGAGAGGTCTTGTAAGAGCAGACATGGGAGAAGCAGTGGGATTCAAGGTAAAATTTAGAGGCACAAGAATTAAATAGGAGTTGATGTGGGAGCTTGCAGAAGAGAATCAGATAATTCCTAGGGTTCGTTTAATGAAAAATGAATGAATTATTTAATGATGAAAACAACTAATTGATGTATTAATGTTGCTTGTTCTCAAACCATGAAAAATCAATTCTCGGAGGAAGAAAGGTTCGCGAGGTTAACAAGAAACATGACCATGATAGTTAACATTTTAAGAGACTGCTAAGCAGTGTGCAAGTGTGTACATATATTGACTCATCCAATTTTCTCATGATCACAACGAAGAAAGCTATATGTCGCTCCGCTTGTGCAGTTTTTATTAATGCCGCACAAGTCATAAAGCAAGGATGGGTGGTGCCCTAATCCTGTGTTCTTAACCATCATTCTCCCACATGGTTGAGTATCTGCATACTTAGCTAGGATTTAATATTTTTTTATGTTTGACACAAAATGTCATATTGAATGATACAATGCACAGGCCATAAGTACTCAAGTAAGTGAAAGATAAATAATATTAAGGTAGTATCTTTCACTTACTGATTTGTTAAAAATTTTTGTAATACCATCCATTGGAGGGGATGCCATGGGGACACTGCAGCTATCCTATGTTATTTTTAGTCACTAAAATTCTCACAATATGTATACAGAAGAGAAAAGGCTGAGAAAAAAATACAGCAATAGTTATAATAGAGTAATGAGATGATTAGGTAATATATCTTGTATATTTTAAAATAGATTGAGATATACGCTATCATCAATTAAAAATGGCCATTTATATTAAGAACACCTGCATAAGCATTTTTATATCTATACATTTCCAGTTCAAAATAATATTTGTCAAATCATGAGTATAGTTGTGTGTGTGTGTGTACGTGTGTGTTTGTATTTTTCAGCAAATCTAGTGAACATAGAATATACTATAGATTCCACACAGTCAGGACCAGGGATGAAATATTTTAGCTTCAAAGGCTCATTTCACTCATGAGATTCTACAGGTCGTGCATGACTATCAGATTATATCACCACCTCTCAAAAAGGAGTGGCAGTCCAAGCTGGTCAAGTCTACACAAGAAGATAATGCCAAGCCTGATTGGCACGAACTGCCCTTCATTTCAGATGCATGTCAACGCACCCTCTCAGGAGGTGTTTATTCTCTTTAGTCATCGGATGGTGTCATTAAAAGAACTGCCCTTTTACTGCCATCAGCCACATCATCAAAAATGCCAAACACGGGGGCCCTGCCACCCTGATGCTGCACAAATCGCATTATAGCAAATCCCACTGCTATAATGGGAAAAAAGCTCTATGAATCTTTGAACCATTCCGCTTGGTACCCTTTGTACATAGTGCAATCACAACGATTAATACGTCACCATTGCAGTTGTCTGCTTCTTCCTCTAGAGAGTGAAACCCTTGGGAATGGGACCCATACCCTTGACCTTTCTCAGCTACCACCGAGCATGGCGAGTGGCTCTTGGGAGGCAGAACATACCTAGTTGTTGAATGAATCAATCAATCAATTCGTAAATCTAGTCCACTGCACTCATTTTACAGATAAAACCAAAGTCTACATGGTTAGTGAATGACAGAGCCAGAACCACATGTGATGCCTCATATTTCTCGGATTTCCCACCCCTATTTTATTATTTATTTATTAATTTTTAATATTTTAATTGATTTTGGAGAGGAAGGGAGAGAGAGCTAGAAACATTAATAATGAGAGAGAATCATTGATTGCCCGTCTCCTGCACCCCCACCCCCACCCCAGGGATCAAGCCCAAAATCTGGGCATGAGCCCTGACTGGGAAAAAAATACAGCAATAGTTATAATAGAGTAATGAGATGATTAGGTAATATCATAATCTTGACCTCCTGGTTCAAAGGTCAACACTTAACCCATGAGCCATGCCAGCTGGGCCCCAACCCTAGTTTATAGCAGCTACTATATCTATTTCCAGGAATGTACACACAATACACAACATAAAGTTGAAAAAATCCCCCTGAAATCACTGGGATAAATTCTGACCTGCACTGGAAAAAGCCACTTCCAATTCTATATAACAAAAGGCTAACATACAAGTGACCAAACAGTGGAATGACCGGTCGCAATATTACGCATTGACCACCAGGAAGCAGACAGTCAATTCAGGAGCTGCCTCCTGGTGGTCAGTGTGCTCCCACAAGGGGAGTACAGCTCAGCCAGAGGCGGGGTTCAAGGCTGGAGATCACAGTGGTAGTGACGGGAGCCTCTCCCACCTCTGTGGCAGTGCTAAGGATGTCCGACTGCCAACTTAGGCTCACTCCCCAGAAGAGGGTCTAAGTAATCAGTTGGACATCCCCTGAGGGCTCCCAGACTGTGAGAGGGCACAGGCTAGGCTGAGGGACGTCCCCTACGAGTGCATGCATTTTGTGCACCAGGCCTCTAGAATATGTATAATCAGAGTTTTTATTCTAAGAGGATGAGGGACTGTTCTTGGGACTGGCTTTTCTCTGTGGCTCAGGGGCTCTGATTGGGGTTTGGGGAGGGCTGAGAGGAGGGGCTGCATTAGGAAACAGGAGGAGGAAAGGGGAAGGAAGAAGGAGAGCATATTGAGGACATGATCCAGGGAGAGGAGGGTTCTAAAAAGTAAATTTAAAAATATAGCACGTTGTGCAACTAAAAATATTGCTACAAAAACTGGTAGTGACATGGAATGAGTCTCAGCATCACATAATAAATGTGCCTCCATCCTGCTGCAGGAAATCTGTGGGCGAGTTATTAACAAGCAGATGGTTCTCTCACACCTGTCTGTGTCACAGCCCTTTCCTTCCTTCCTTCCCTTCTTCTTCTTCTTCTTCTTCTTCTTCTTCTTCTTCTTCTTCTTCTTCTTCTTCTTCTTCTTCTTCTTCTTCTTCTTCTGAATTGCAGGTTTCCATTAATGAAAACTCTGAAGCATCTGAAACCTATGTCAGCTCTGGGAGCTGCCTACAGACAAGCAACCGCAGCAAAGGCGTGTAGGAGGCATGAGCTCATTGCACAGATCCCCCAGAACTCTCCGAGTCCCATAGAATTAGGGCCTGTGCATCCAGAGTGAAATTAACATTTCCTTTCATGACATTTAAAGGTCCGGGAGGAAATCAGTGCTAGCCCTTGGGCTGTGAAGGCTCTGGGCACCAATAGACACAGCAGCGGGATCAGCTGTAGAATTGTGGAACTGGCTGGCTTTCCTGGGCTCTGTCTACCCCGTGCTTGTGCTGCTGTTCTCGGGGAATGACAAAGGTTGGATCAGCTAAGCCTCTTGAATTGCATAAGCATGATTTTATTTGGCTGTGAATCAAATGCAGCTTTTGCTGACAAGCGCGTGCCCTCTGTCGCATTTGGCTACAGTGTCAATGGATACGTGGTGCATTGTTAGAGGTTAGAGAACTGGTTTTGGAATCAGTTAAATCTGGAGATGGCCCTGACTCAACCACTTGGCTATGTGACAAAGAGCATGTGACTCAACCTCCCTGAGGCTGGATTTTCATCTATGTAACATCAGCAGAATAATATGCCCACAGAAAAACTGTCTCCTTCCTCCTTAAGTCCTTAGGGTCATATCTGTCTTTTCCAAAGCATGTAGACATGACATCTTGTGCAAATCCAATGAAAAGAAAATTCAAGTGCCTAACACATAGTTAAGAAACTGATAAAGTTTGGGCCTTTTATTAATATTACTATCATCACTATGATTATTAAACTTGGACAAAGTATCAATTGCAAAGATGCCTAAGACAGCAGAAAGCTTTGAATAGCTACGCTTGCCTCTGTCTGTATCTTTCTTTTTTATGTCTCCTCTTTTTTTCTGTTTCTTTTTTTTTAAATACGTTTCTGCTTTATAAGTTTGATTTTAGATAATAGTTATTCCGTGAAAGCAAAATATCTCTGAATTTTTGGGCTGGGGCTAGTAAGAAAGCAACCTAGAAAGAGAGAAAATGAAGCAGTACATTTCCATAGGCATCTGTCCAGCAGTCCTGAGCAAGCACATGGGAGAGGCCAGGGGTGTGTGTGCTGGCTTTGGCCTCTGGAGGGATGTGTGAGCCAGGTTGTGGGACGACATATCTGGGAAGTGAGGAAGAACGATTCTTGCTTCTGTGATGAACAGACATGTCACCTAAACCAGCCAGGGCCTCTCGTCTTAGAAAAACTACCTCCTTCGCTTTTAAGTCCTCAGGGTCATATTTGTCTTCCCCAAAGCATGGTGATCCCACTTCTAGGAACATATCCTAAGAAACTCAAAACACCAATCAGAAAAAAGGTATGCAGCCCTGTGTTCCTACCAGTGCAATTTATAATTGCTACGATATGGAAACAGCCCGAGTGCCTATCAGTAGCTGAGTTGATATAAAAGCTGTGGTACATTTACACCATGGAATACTATGCAGCAGTGAACATGAAGGATCTCTTACCCTTTGAGCCAGCATGGAGGGATCTGGAGAGTATTATACTAAGCTAAATAGAGAAAGACAAGTATCACATGATTTCATTCTTATGTGGAATCTAATGAATAAAATAAAGTGAACAAAATAGATCCATAGACATAGAAGCATGGAACACACTGACTAATCTCAGAAGGAAGGTGGAGGAGGGAGGGGTGGGTGGATGAGAAGAGATCAACCAAAGCATGCATATATATATATATATATATATATATATATATATATATATATATATATATATATA